>JAAEAF010006314.1:0-75256 GCA_011037195.1 Triatoma infestans | reverse complement strand
TTTTTATTTTTATTAATTTTTTTTTTTCAATTTAAGGCGCGTCAATATCTCGGGGCCTTATCAGTGAATCCCCGGCCTCCGGACAGTGCTCTCTCGCCCACAACACTGTCAGACTGTGAGCTGTAAAGGGTCCTAGGAAGTGAAAATCTAAGGGCAGTATTTCCTGGTTTAGAACAAGGCACCTCCTCGCGCGAGTCCACTCTCTTTCCTGGTTATTATTATTATTATTATTATTATTATAATATTTTGTACAAACATATTCAATTGAATAATGCTTTGAGGTCATTAACCTATTTCAAAACTGGAAAATAATTTTGTTATCTAAAAGTAACTGGATATTCTTTTGTTCTGCAAAATTATACTCGTATACGTACGTACGTCTTATTTCAAATACTCCTATAATATGATTTGCGTCAACAAGTTTTGACATGAGTGATTTGTTGATTTTTTAAGTTCACTGCGTCCACTTTCAAAAAAACACTAAGGCTATTGGGTGGAGACCGTATCAGTCAGTGGTTTGTTATAAGCCGACGTTTCGCCCAAATTGCGAAGAGCTTCTTGTTGCCTTAAATGCCAACGTATTTCGCTTCGAAGCGACACAATTCTGCAGAAACTCTTTGCAATATGGATGAAACTTCACTGACGCGATCTCAATCCTTCAAAACTATACGGATTTATATTTTATAATACTTATATTTTTATATAATTTATAAAAATTCCTAATTAATCTATGAACGTTTTGTAAAATATTATGATGATCCTATGTCATTCTCACATTGTTTACACCTCATCATCATCAGATTTCAACAACTCCCACTACTAACTACATCAGGATAGCTACCAAAAAGAAATATATAGCTCCACCCCCTTTTAGTATGACTAATAGTTGTTTACAACCCCCTTGAACATCACAAGCTAACACAAGTATTATATAAAAGAGGGGTGGAGAAAGAGATATTTTAGGGGTTGTACTACTGCTGAAAAGTTGAAGATTGTAGGGTGGGGATAACTAGTACTATTAGGGGTTGTTACTACCACACATTTTCATATGATTTCAGTCAGTCAGTCAGAGTTTAGTGGTCTAGTAAACATATTGTAATAGTGTATTGGTAAAGAGAAAAAAATATACCTGGAGTTTTGACACATACTATTTGGGTTCTAATAGCAAGAAAAACATCATCATGTCTCGGTCCTTCTTGGTAGACTCGTTGATCAGTCCAAAGCCCACACCAAGTACAACCCCAGTATTTCCTGGTGGTTATTTCTTCTCACTTGTACCACCGTATTATCGACCTTATTGGAGTACAACACCCCCTCTATGGGAGGAACCGACACGACTAGTTAAGGATACTCCGCACAGACCAAAACCAGTTAGAACTACTAGAGAGGAAAGTGCCAAACCAGCGCTGACATCATCACCATCGCCAAAAGGTAAATATTACTTTATTATTATTAACTTCAGGTCAGAGGTTTCGAATCTTATTTATTTTTTGAACACTGGCGTGAAACACATACACGACTTCCTCTTACTGCAATTACAGACAAATTTTCATTAAACCTGGAAATATGGACCCAGTTACCCTGACATAAATGAAGAGGTGGGTGAGGTTGATTAGTACCATTGGCAGATTAGAAATAGATTCTGTTTACACTGTAATCCAGAAGAGAGCACAATAAAAGTGATTCGTATTTATCTGTGCAATTAGCTTTCCAAATGTAAAGAAAATCATTGTACCCGTTTTCGAGAAAATTCCAAAAAGCTCAAAAGCCTATTCTGTACAATCACTTCTGGTTAACGAATTTTCTTCAAATTTTTTATCTTTTTATTCTCTTTTACCCAATAGAATTCATCCCTGAAATATGTTTATCTTTGCATCAAGAAAATCCAGATGCTCATCGACTCCAGCTGAATAGTTTTTTTATCCACAACAACGCTTTTAAATCTTCACAATTATTTTTTTTATTAGTAGTGAGTGAATTATTTAAAAGTGTCTTGCTTATAAAGGAACAAGGGTGTATGAGAATCAATAAAAAAGATTTTAAGATTACCTTTGTCTGTTCCCTGAATTATTAGTTTCGATTCCGTCCAATCCCTCTGCACAATCCAACAAGCACATCGAGATATAGCCGCCATCGGTGTCGCCCTCAAATCAAAGAAATAATGTACCGGTGTTTTTTCTAGATGTATCTCAAGCATTTGACAGAGTCTGACATGACGGCTTACTATAGAAGTTAAGATTATCCTACCATCCACATGATTTTTTTATCATAAAATCCTATCCTGATATATGCATACGGCCGACAAACTAACACATCCTTGTAAATTTATACATACCTTCGCCGATGGCACAGCAATCGTATTTTCTGGTTCTGATCACGTCCTCACTATTCGTAATTTGCAAGCCCATCTTCATGTAATAGAAAATTTGATATCCAAATATGGAGAATTAAATCTATACCATACTTAAATCTAAATACACTATTTTCACACCGGTCAACCGTAAAATCCTTCTTTCGGTCTTTATGTAATCATTTCTGCAGATCATGTGAAATATTTTGGATTATAACTGGATAAAAGACTTACATGGAATCCTCATGCTCGACTGAAAAGAAAGGACCTCAACACGCTAAACTACTTGGCAAAACTTCAAAAATAATTTTACAGAATAAAGTAAGACGTATGACACTTCATCCTTATGCCGATATGGAGCTCACGGACTAGAACTATGCGGAGCTGCCAAAAAATCCTTCCTAAATGCAATTTTTGAATACTTCTTCGTCGCTCTTTTCTATGTTTCAACCTTACGCTTAGTACTGCTATTAAAGCTCCTTTTGTAGACGACTTTGCCAAATCTCGTTACAATAACTTCCACGAAAACCTCACATCGCAACCGAACCCTCGCGTACAACACCTTTCTTCCCGATCACTTCGCAGACATACTGCCCAACGGCCCAGGCGTCTATGGCCAAGAGATCTTCAATTAATCTATTAATATTGTTGATCTTGATAACCACGTTACTTGTTGTAAATTTCAAATAAAAACAATAAAAAAAAATATATATCGATTGTTCAGAAAAATTGCGATGAAGTATCTACCAAATGCGTGAAATATCGATAAAAAATATCTTACTATTTTCCTATACACCAAGCAGTCTGCCTTTATCTTACAATAAATCTTTAAATAAGTTTGTTAAAAGATGGTTTTCTAGATATTTCTATCCAGTAAAAGTTCTAATTTAAATAGAAGAAGTTTAAGACAATCATATGGACGAGGGCACAGTTGTGTTAACTTCTTAACATATTACAATTTAGTTAATTTAGAAATTAACTAAATCCTGATTAGTCGTATAATTAGTTAAAAATTTGTTTATTGTTTTAGTTTTAATTTGTGTAGATAAAAGTTTTTATTTTTAGTTTATTAAAGACACTCCTAATTTAATTGTCAATACAATTTATTAAAATAACAAAATAATTAAGTTGCACCAAAAATTAAAAAAAAGAAGCCTGATTCGGTTAGATTTTGTTGCGATCGTGTCAACAGAATATCTCAAAAATGAAAAATTACAGGCACATTGTATCTTACAATATTGACGTCACTAGATATCTAGTAAACATTCCAAGTTTGAAAAAAAATTCGTCAGTTTTGATTGTGTACAGAGAAAGTTGTGCAGTGTTTCATTCCAAATTTTTACTTCCTCTTACTTCTGGTAAGAGGAAGTATTGTAATCGTGACAAATCTTCAAAATTGAGTTTTTACCGGAAATAACAAGTTTGTGGTTCCCTAAATACAATGTAATCAATCTGCCATAGCAGGTAGTTGTCTCCCCACCATTTTCTGTTCTTATGTTAGGACGAATGAGTCCAATTCGGAGTTTAAAAAAAAAATGATATATAATTGGATATAGGGTGCCTCCATGACTAAGGTTCACACCTTAAGCACTTATTATTGAAATCATTTTGTGTCGAAAATGACTAATGAACTTCTTACATGAAGTACAGCCATTGAAAGATGGACAGCTGAAATTAGTAAAAAAAGAAATTGTTTAAACACAACTTTATTATTAAAGGATCAAATTCCATTAATAGGTCTTCATGGTCGGTTGTTCAGTTTGCTTTAAACTGTTTTCACGTGTCAGTTTCTTGTTTTGAATTATTTACATCAGTTTTGCTGTTAATTTAATGTTTTTAGAAAAAATTGTTGTGTTGTTACTGTTATTTATTACTTAGTTGGATAGCATAAACATGTATTTTTCAAGCGAAGAATACGCAGATATTCATGGCGTATATAAGTACGGGTTTTGTAATGGAAATAAAGGCGGGCAGTTGTCAGAGGCGATTTCCAAATTGCAGAGTAATTTTCTAGATCTAACCTCATTTCCATTATCCAACTAGAATCGCCGTGTGTAATGGTTATGAGAAAGGGAGAGCATTAGAGAGAATGGATTTTAGAGAAATAAACTAGTTGATATGCTGAATATAGTATAGTGAAAAGATCACACAAATTGCAAGGACTTTTACAAGTATATAGAGTTAGATAGCGAGAGAATAAAAGAGACAGCCTGTCTGAGTAATAGTAGTAGATAGGTTGCTGATTAGTTGTAAACTGGTCGTAAACTGTCCTGAACTGTACTGCTGTTGCTCTATTTGTATGAATAGAACTGTCCCTTCCTAGTCTGGCTTAGGTAGGGAGTAAATAATTTGATTGATTTAATGTGGTTCTCCGCTCTTCGGATCCTATGAATCTTTAATGATTCGGATCCCATTACACCGTGTATTCAGCAGAGTAAAACAGGATCGTTTCTTAAAGCTACTGTTGAACTTGACCGAAATGGTATTGATCAAGATGTTTTTGACTGAAAATGCCTTCAATAATACATATGTCCTTAGGATGAGTCATGGCATAATTTTAAAAAATTGTAGTATTTTGTCTTATAGCAGAAAGGGAGGGGGGAAATAATAATAATAATAATAATTCTCCAAAGAGATATTTGCAAAAGAAGTCTAAGAGGTCTCTTTGTTTTCTTCTTTTGATCTAAATGTAAACCATATCTGAAGTTTGTATGTTTATTCGCAAACACCTTCGATGCATTAAAATGTGTTATTAAATGTGTTGCAAAATTCATAATTTTAATATTTTATTAATTATAATTGAAGTATAATGGCCATACAATACCTTATTACGAGCAATACAGTGTAAGTAGGAGGACAGTAAAGTAATGCCTATTTTTTTAGGCGGTCTTAACGTCCAACTACTAAATTAGGTGTCGTGTAAGGGGGCGGAAGCACCTACTTTACTATTAACATTTTTGAAACCAATATAAAATTTAGCTAAACGCGGGACTCGAACTGGGGACCTCCCAGTTACAAGTCCATAATCATAACCACTACACCAACACCCGCCCCAACAGGGCAATAAGTGTTTAATTTGTAGTTTGTAATAAAACAATATTAAATTAATTTTTCTTAGATCCAGATTAAGGTGCAATTTATTAATAATAACAAGGTTGTTTGTACAATTTAATTACAATTTCAATAAGGCTGAATTAAAATTTGATTATAAAGATTTTTATAAATGATACTTGACCTATATATACATATAGAGCATTGAGTTGGTTGGTTTATCTTTTTTTTTTAACAAAGAATAATAAAATACCCGTTCTGAATACCAAATAAGAAATAAGATACCTATAGCTTATATTTTTCTCGTTTTTGGAAGAAAAAAAAATGGAATATATTTGCTAAGAATATGTCTGGGTATGTGTGGAAAGAAGAGGGTTCATTCATATATGTTTAGAATGACAGGTAAACCTACAGAACTTTATTGAGATATGTGGTACAGGCTTCTTGTTTGTTAACTATAGACACACACACACACATACACACACTATACATTATACCTACCACATTTTTACAAGTGCTCTTCTTTTTTATGAATGAATTCACCATCTCTCTCTCTCTCTTCAATACTAACTAACTTTACCTGTCGCATTCAACTTTTACCGAATAGAATAATAAATAGACCTTCCTTTTTTTTTTTCTTTTTTTTTTTTAAAGAAAGAGACTTATAACACATTGTTGTTTGCTATTATGAAGAAATGAATCAACAACATTTTCATGTTATATTAAAATTGTATAAAAATTAAAATATAAGATCTAAGATTAAATATTATATGCTTTCGAGAGACAACGGCCTTATAACATTCAAAAAAATTTTTTGAAAAAGAAATAAGGCGAAACAAAACAAAAAATTCAGTAAAATCGCAGCACTTCCGATTCACACATTATGACCGGAAACCTTAATATACGATATGGTGGTATTCCTAAACGGAATATCAATATTTAAGTTCGTATCATTTTTGCATTTTTAATAGATTTTGTTCGCGCAGAAACACACACCACTGACTTACATAAATCATTTGCTAAAAACAGTTTTTCCGCTTTTGGGGGATCTAAACGTATATTTCCGGCGGAAAATTAAATTTCAAAAATATGACAAGACGGGTGATTTTTCTTGATGCGGTAAGAGAAACTAAAAAAAAGTCTAGTGAAAAAAACGATTTCCTTCTATTATGTTTTTCTACTTCAACTGACAATATTTTTAGGAGGGTTTCCACGTCCAATACCTTACCGATCACGTGTTGTGGATAGCAAAAATATTTTATTAATTTTCTCATATTAAAAATCTCAAGTCAAGAGACTGGGGAATCTACCCAATATCACAAATACAATTCAGCTTTACGGTCTTACCACTCAGCTATCGTGACGCACTAAGAGAATAGATCTTTGTGTGTAGAGTTAATGTACCAAGTTAAAAAAACGAATTTCTTGGATCCACTGTAATGGGATGATCCGCATCATTATTGATTCATACGATTCGAAGAGCGGAGAAACACAAAAATGAATAAAAAAAGTTAGTTACTCCCCACCTAGGCCAGACTAGGAAGGGACAGTTCAATTCATATAAATAGAGCGAGACAGTACTGTTCAAAAGACAGTTTACGATCAGTTAACAACTAGTCAGCGCCCCTTCTAGTATCTTCTCTCACTCAGCCAGTCTGTCTCTTTATATATATCTCTCCCTATATGTTCTTTCATTACACACTGTTCAGCTTATATTCTAGTTTATTTCTTTAAAAATTCATTCTCTCTCCGTCTCACATCCATTATACCCACTTTCAAGAAAACTGTGAAAAAATTGAAAAACTATTCAAGTTAATCGCGTTTCTGGATAGTGCATTTTTTTTTTTATACAAAACCTTGATGACGGATTTTGTTTTAATAACGAAATGTAATATCGTAAAGATAATGAATTATGTAATGGAGCTTCTTTAGAAGAGATTCGACAAGGATATACATTTTCAAAGGATGGTCAAAGTATGAATTGTGAAATTATCCCTTGAGCAATATGAAAAATTCAAACACTTTCTCTCAGTGCAAAGTTGAAACAGTTTTCTTAAAATGGTATTAAATGGTTTTTTAAAGAAAAACAATTCTTTATTGCTCTACGTTTCATGTACCATTACGTAGCAAAGCCTCCTCTCCTACCCCAAAGAGCTCCTGAAGAAGGACACAATGGTAGAGAAATAAAGAATTCTTTTTCTTTAACAAACTCCTTTGGCCATTGCCATACAAACATCTCATTAAAACAATTTTAATTAACACATTTTTTTTTTTCAAAAATGAACACTATACTAAAAATAAAGTTGTTCTTCACATACGGATACTCGTTGGTTCTCAGTACATAGAAAGGCTAGTACATTGTGATTATACCTAATTCCCGAACACCATGCCTAATCCCAATTACACATGAAATCTATAGTCAAAGATTCTTCAGACCCGTACTAAATCATTTTTCCGGAATATTATTTGAAATAGAAATGATAGCTGATTTGGTAAATTCGCAATTGATGTTAATTAGATTTTCTTCAAATTTGGGAAATCAAGCGACGTTAATGGTTGAAAACCGTACATCGTATTGAAGTGGCATTTTAGTGGAACTCTTAACGTTGAAGCATCTGTAACAATTACGAAAACATTGCACTGTTTAGTCAGTTTATTTGTTTTCTATTTTGTTTGGATGTCTGAATTAATTGAATATAGGTTATAAAATTTGTATAAGTTTAAATAAAACAATTACAGATACAGAACTAATAAGTGCAACTACTACTCTAGGACTGGAACATAATCTCTTCAGATCATTCCATCAAATACTCTTCATTTAACTAATATAAACGCGTTGATTGAACAACTAACACAAAACAATGTCATCAGTTATGAAGGAGAACTTGGTAATAGAACATTGCATGTACATAGTTAGTTTAAACATGCTACACCAGATTACACTTTATTACAAAATTAGATTAATACATTAACTGCTCAATTAGTTTCTCAAGAAACTCTTGATTCAACAATTCTATATTGTAGAATAAATCTTGAACTTTGGAAAATAAATAATAAAATAAATATATCGGGTTGAGAGTAATTATTATTAAAAAAGGTTTATGAAATAATTGGGAATATGTTATATAAATTCACATAAAACATACTATTATGAAAAAGGTTTTTAGTTTTAAAATTTAGCAAAAATGGTTAGTTTTTGGAAACTATAGTCCGGAGTTATTACAAACCACATTATACTAATGTCCTATTAAAATTAATAGTTATCCTAAAACTCCGAAAAAACAACAATTTCAATTTAGTAGATTTGAATTTAAAGTCGTGAGCGCTTACAATTCATGCCATACATATTGAAACTTACATATTGTTAATATTCCATCATAAAAGAATTAATAGTTTTGAATTTAAACAATAACTATGATTACATAAACAAGGACCATTACTAATAATAAATTTAATTAAGTACTTCTCCAGATTTTTCAGATTAAGATTTCCTTCCGTAAATAAATATTAAATATCAAATAAACATGATTTATTTCAAATGTAAATGAAACAACATTGCTTGAACTTTTCCAATTACTGAAACACAAGAGTTTAATAGCACTGCGATCTCTTCAAACTTTCTTTAGAGAAATCTCCACAAAACTTTACACTAAAATAATCTTTTAATCTAGAAATTAATATGTTTTTCTGATTCACACCTGTAAATATGCGCATATGGTACAACTGAAATTTGCATTGGCATAATACAGGGGTTTAACATTTAGTCTGAAGCATATTTTTGCAGGTCTACCAACTTAGGTTGGTTAAACTAAAACTACGCTTCAAACAATTGCAGCTAACTATTTCTTTGTAAATCAAGAACTATCTCTCTAGTTCTACAAAACTTTATTTTGTATAAAAAAAATAGTAAAATATTTTTAATAGATATCAAATCTCTTAATTTAAAAAAGCATACTTAAATATTCAAGTTTTCGGAAGCTCAGACAAGTATTCCGCTTTGAATCCTTAAAGTCCAAAATTCTTCGCCGAATACTATGTCTCCATAACTACTTAAAGTTATCATTTATTAAAGACTCTCTACAAAAAAAATTTATAATCTCCTTTCTGGCCATCCTAACCCTCTAATTAATCACCTCTCATCTTTATCCCTTCCTGATAACCCTACTCGACGACTCAAACATCGTTGGTCGCGCGATTCTTTTGGCGATGGATCATTAATGATTATAAATAATGCTAGTGAATGCGGCAATTTTGAGCCTAATAGTTAAGGTTTTGCATTTTTTTTTTTTTTAAGGTCGCTAGTGTTTATATAAGATTTTTTTTTTAGCTTTCCTAGCAGCCTATATTATTTAATTATGTTTTGTTGCGATACAGTGGCTAAATAAGCCAAATCTCTGCGACTTAAGTGATTTTTTGTGGCTCCCAGATGAATGTTGTCTGTATAAAGGTACAGATATATATACAGGATGTCCCAAAGTATATGGATAACAACTTTTTCTCGGAAACTAAGATAGCTAGAAGAAAACTAAAAAATACGTGTCCCCGTAGTTTTTTGTTAGAAATCCAAATGTAATTTGCAAATTAGTTTTGGTGCTTCGAGAAGCGACATCCAGGCAACCATTTCATTTTTTCAATGGGAGGTGTGGTTTTTATTTTTAGAACTAGATTACTTCATTTTTTGTAAGGAAAAATTTACTTGACGCTTTTTTCTTTGAGGCGTATTTACATTTGAATAACATGATTTCCTATAAGAAATGTTAAAATGATATATAAACGGTTTTTTGGGGGGGGGATGGGGGGGAATAAGAAGAAACGTACTATTTTAATTAGAAATTTACTCCTCTTATTACGAGATCTTGCTCGAACTGGCCTCCACCATTAGAGATGCTATTTCTTTGGTCCGCACTTGGCAGGAAAAGCATGTGTACTTCATCTTTTTTCTGTAAGTAAATTTTTCTTACAAAAAATAGAGGAATCTATTTCTTAAATAAAAACCACAGCTCCCTATTTGAAAAAAATGTAGTTGGTGCCTGTATCTCGCTTCTCGAAGCACCAAAACAAATTTACAAATTAAATTTGGATTTCTAACAAAAACCTACGGGGGCACGTATTTTTTAGTTTTTTTCTAGCTATCTTAGTTTCCGAGAAAAAGTCGTTATCCATATACCTTGGATATATATATATATGTGTGTGTGTATATTGTGGGAGAATTGGCCCTGAAGAAGTGGTTAGTCCACTTTCCCTTATGGAGAAATTCCAATGTAAATCAAAGAAATAGTAAATACATTTTGTTATGAAACTAATGCCTCCTATTTATTCTTTACAGAAAGTGATTATCAAATTGGTGTTGGTGGAATAAAAAGGACTTCATCCAACGAAGAACCAGCTGATGATTCGGCCAGTAGTAAAAGAATACGTACAGCATTCACAAGTACACAATTATTAGAATTAGAAAGAGAATTTGCATCCAATATGTATTTATCTAGATTAAGAAGAATTGAAATTGCCACATGTTTACGATTATCCGAAAAACAGGTTAAAATATGGTTTCAAAATAGAAGAGTGAAACATAAAAAAGAGGAAAGTGTGACGAACAATAGTGAACATCGTTGTACATGTTTACGTACGTGCACATCATCGAATAACAATCGTAAAGAAAGTTCCTGTTCCCCAGCGTCATCGTCGACCGGTCTTGGAAATAGTAGTCTATCGCCGAAAAGGGAAATCAATTCTAGTCCAATAACTTCTAGTCCAGTTTTGGATCAAAACAGTTTACAATCTCCGTCATACCATTTATTTAGCAGCACATCGGATACACAATCAAGGTTTGAACAATTAAACACTTATGAACGTGATTCATCATAATGTTGTTCATATTTTAAATTCTCATTCACTCCATTGTTGGCTAGATCAGATCGATTTTTGTGATTATTTTGAACATAAGCGCTGTTTAAAAATAACATCATGGAGAAATATTCCTATATCAGAATACTAATTAAATATGCAAAAATTATTTAAAACTAAAAACTATTCTAAATAAATTATTTTAATTACTTTGTATTTTAAATTTTACGAAGTGTTCTACCTGTGATTCAATTATCGCTCAAATACCAATTTTTAAGCACCATTATTTTACTGTATATAGTAAATGTAGGTATTTATTTTTAAAAAAAACTTTTTTTAAAATTATTTTTCTTGAAATGTGTATATTTAATTATTTAGAATAAATAAAATCAGAAGATTATTGTATATTTTGTATAATGTTACATATTTACATAACAAAATAAATATTTATTTATTACTAAAATTTACTTTTATCATTTACAATTTTTTTTCAGCTTTAGTTTAGAGTAGAGGCTTTCAAATTTATTTCGCTCACACAGTTGTTGTGGTTCGGGTCCGCAGAGCTGGAAAGCATCAGTGATATTTTCCATGATAGCCTGCTTCTTCTTTGGGTAGTCATCGACCATAGTAATATTCGCATTACACCGAAAATTACGATAAAAAATCTGTTGTGAAACACACACACACACAACTTTCTCTTACTCCAGTTTTCAAAATTGAAGGTGACAAATTTTTTTAGTTAGTGTACCCAAATTTAATGAAATTCGTCAAAAACTAAAAAAAACCGTTCAGTAAAAGCGTGCTTCCGGTTTATTAATTTTCTTGAAACTCTGAATTTTGGTTATCTATTTATTTCTAATTAATTTTGTTTGGATGATAGAATTGTATAATCATCTATGATAGCACTTTAGAGAAAAACATAACACACACCCACCCCTAAAAATGCCCTTAAATGAATTTTCCCAGAGAAATGTTTTAAGTAAAAGTTGTAGATCATTGTAGTTTAGTTTATATAGGAATTTTCAAGAAAATCGTCGGAGCTATTTTGGAGAAAATTGCGAAAAAGTGAAAAAAAAAAATCATTTTTTTAACGTGGTCCGGTCATCTGATTTTTTTCAAACTCGGAATTTCAAAAACATATTTGATTGTAATTAACATTATTTAGATGACAGAATTGTATAATAAACTGAAATAACACTTTAGAGAAAGCCGTACCCCCCCCCCCCCACAAAGTGTGTTCTTAAATGAATTTTCCTGAAGAAATGTTTAAAATAAAAGTTGTAGCTCTTTGTATATGTAGTTGATGTAACAAGTTTGAAGAAATCGCAAAAAACTAAAATAACCAACAAGTAAAATGGTACTTCCGATTGAGGAATTTTGAAAGATAACCTACTGTCGGATCCCAGGCTGGTACCTAAACAGAAGATGAAGTTTGAACTTTATACGGTTTTTCGTTTTTGAGCTATGCGGTTCACATACATACACACACACAGATCCTTTTTTAAAAACCACTTTTTTGGTCTCAGGGGACCTCAAAACGGATTTTCCCGGTGAAAACTCGATATCGAAAATTTGACATGATTACAATACTTCTTCTTAGTAGGAGTAAGAGAAAGTAAAAAAGGGTAATATTAAAGTAAAACTCGTGAATAGCAAATATTAAAAATAATTCTTCTTATATTAAAGTACTTGTTGACTGTTGGTATATTATGTTATGAAGAAATTTGGTGAAAAAGAGGTCAAGAAAGAAGATACATCCAATTATGCTAACGTTTCGACAGAGTTTTCTGTCTTTGTCAAGGTTTTAATTTATAGATACTTCTGGAAAATGTGGAAAAAGAATTTTTAGTGGAACTTTGAAACTTACAACATTTTTTACAGCACAGAAATGTAAAAATTACTTGTTGCTTGGATTAAATCATCTACAGAAAATGATGATTTTTCTATATTTGAAGACCTGCTTCAAATTTGAAATTCTACCAATGCATCTAATATACTTTAATATTATATTGGTAGTAAAACCACACATTGTACTGAAGTGGTCCCGTGACAATGGACCGTAGACTTAACTTCACTACACACATAAAAGACAGAAATATCGCTGGTAAGACAACCATTAGACTCCTCTTTCCACTTCTCTCCCGCAACTCCAAATGGACAACATAATACAAATTAATCCTCTATAAAGTTATAATCCGTCCGATGCTCACTTATGCCTGTTCAGGTTGGAGCTTTACATGTAAGGGCAACCTTTCCAAACTCCAAATTGTCCAAAATAAATTCCTTAGTTTTGCTACTGACATGCCCCCTATACATGTATATCACATCTTCACGAACTAACTGACACATCCAAATTACTGACTACATAAAAAACCGACTAACATCACTGTCCACCCAAACCCTCCCTGCCGGTCTATAGCTACATTACGATATGACACTTGATTATAGGCTAAAGCGTATCAAAAACATCCTTAGAAGCTAACTTTTCATAATGTCATTGGGTTTTTCTTTTCTTTTTCCCAGATAATTGTAATTAATTAAAATTTGTCTACAGTTAAGCTCACTGGAGGGTGTAATGCTATGTGCGTTTGTACTTCAGTTTCCAAAGTTTGTACATATTGTATGTAAATAACTTGTAAATAAAAATTCTATCTATCCTGAAGTGATCCTTTATAGGAAAGCTTAGTGTTGCTGTTCCTCCCCGGACTCCCCAAAAACTTTTTTGAGGAACAATGCTTCAAATAATAGTGATAGATAGTAATAGTTTTAAGAAAATTACGATAAACTGAAAAAAAAAAATTCAAAATCTTCAAAATCTTATTGTCAGCAGGCGGTGGTGATATGTAAATGGTATATTAATTGTTAGCTTCCTGAATGTTTTGTGTATATTTGGTTCACACTTAACAAACACAGACATTAGCTAAAAGTGTTTGTTTTTTTCCCATAATCAGAGACCTCAAAATTCTGGTGAAAATTTGATTTCAATATTTTTTACATAATCACAATGCTTCCTATTTCAGCAGCCAAAAGAAAGTAAAATAAAAAAATAAAAAAACAACATGATAAGAAATATGAATATCCCGTATACGCAACCTCATAGCTTTATCGTTAAATTGAATTTAATATACTCATGGTTAGCAGGAGGTGGTCTGAAAATATATTTACATATTTAAGCACAGCTTTTTACGATAAGATTTTTGTAATTTCATACTGTACTAAACAGTACTTTGTCCAATCGTTCCAGAATTTTGACGTTTGTATTTTATTAAAATTATGTCCCGTTGCGGTTAGATGGTCTTTAGTAACTAACTGGAGAGTGACTTCGTTTCTATGGTGTATTCTTCAATACTTTCTGTGAATTTTCTTACACTTCGCCACTATTTATCTATATTATCTGTGTGGAATTGCTAAATAGTTTTCTCAAAAACTATACTAGTTTTATAACCAACGTGGAAGAAAAGGTTTTTTCTATGTTCCGTACTAGTTGTGTAGAACTTCATCGGCAAATCTTGGAAAAACTTCTTCCAATGTGAATTTTTGAAGCATGTACCATAGAAATATAGAAAAATGTTTAAAATAATAACAAAGAAAATTCCTTTCTATTACATTTCCATTGTAAACTTGATACAATTTTTTGTTTGTTATCGATATAAAGATCAATTTCAGAAAGCTCAAACCCACAATAATGTTACATTTATTGACTAAAAAATATTTATTTCTATTCACGAGATCGTGTAAAAAGGAATGAATGATAAATTGTTTTTAATATCCCAATATATCAAGAAATAATATCTAAAACACTTTGCATGTAAATGTTATATGTTCGCGTGATATTTTATCATTTCCCTTTTCTGTTTTATTACTTTGCTGACGTCATAACTTGTTTTATTGCATTTTTATTTTTATTTTTTATAAAACTATTATAAAGTATTTAAAAATATTTTCAGTAATATTTATTTTAATATTGCATTCACTCTCTCTCTCTCTCTCTCTCTCATTCTCTCTCAGCTTCATAGGAGGCTTATTTGAAAGAAAAAAAAAATGATTAATTAAACTAATATTATTATTATTAATAATGATTAATATAATGTAACCAGTTTTGACTATTATTCTAGATAGCTAAAAAATTCAACGAAAAATTTGCAAAACATTATAAGACTTTTTTTTTAAATAAATATTACATCATTTAATATTACTTTATAGAATATTATTATGTATATATATATATATTACTTTCTCTTACTCCTAGTAAGAGGAAGTATTGTAATCGTGTCAAATTTTAGATATTAAGTTTTCACCGGAAATATGCGTTTTGAGGTCCCCTGAGTCCAAAAAAAGTGGTTTTTAGCAAATGGTGTGTGTGTGTGTATGTATGTGAACGATCTTCTTCAAACTTGGTATATCAACTGCACATACGAACAGCTATAACTTTTGTTTGAAACATTTCTCTGGGAAAATTGATTTAAGGGCACTTCTGGGGGAGGGGTGGGGTTTAGGTTTCATCTTAACTGCTATTTTACTTTATTAGACAATTCTGTCATCTAAATAATGTTAATTAGAATGAAACATGGGTTGAATTCCGATTTGAAAAAAAAAACATCGGATAACCGATTTCGTTTGTTTTTGACACTTGTACTAAATGATTTTTTTCACTTTTTTCCGCGATTTTCTCAAAATGAACTGCGACATTTTTTGAACTTCTTATCTAATCTAAACATGCACTGAACACATCTATTATTTTAAACATTCTCTGTGAAATTCCTTAAGTGCACTTTGTAGGGGAGGGTGGGGTTACAGCTTCCTCCTAACTCGGGTATCATAGTTGATATATATACAATTCATCATCCAAGACCCACACGTATATGAAATAATAGATGGCCAAAACATCTTCACAGGTCTTTAAGAAAATTTGTAAGCCGGAAGTGCGCTTTTTCAGTTTTCGACGAATTTCGTTATATTTGGTACACAAACTACAACTTTTGTCAATTATAATTTTGCGAATAGGAGTAAGATAAAGTTGTGTGAGTGTTTCACACCAGATTTTTTTTACTTATATTATAATATATGTATATATTATTACTTAAATTACAATATATATATATTACTCTTAAATGTTATATTAAAGGAACGTTTTATTCAAGTTTTATGCTTTTATATAACGCACAACGAAAACTGCTTAAGATTTTTTTTTTGCTGGGCTTGATAGACTTAGGTACACTAAGCAAAATCCAATCAAAATATAATTATTAAAAATAACCAAATTATGATGTTTACTGTATCATATTTAAATCTTTGGTTATGATAATATATATAAAAATATCTTTTCCTTAGCAATTGTTGATTTATTGTTAACACATCATATTAAAATTATAATATCGAATTAAAATCTACCCTAAAAGTTTCTAAAACTAGAAATATCTCCTTCAAGAAAGAAAGCTCTTCCAGTCTTCTAGAACATTCTAGTGGCACTTTAGGAAAGTATAATGCTGCTATTCCCTCAGAACTCCCCAAAAAGTCAATACTCCCCGGAAAATGCTTTAAATGATAGCTAAAGGTATTTATATCATGTAGATAGTATATAAAGTTTAAAGAAAATCGTTGGTATCATTTTTCTAGAAACCTATTTCCGATTTTGTCCGAACCTTCGTGTTAGATGCGATGGAACGGAATACCAAGTTTTAGTTAGCTTCCTGTGATATTTTTCATTTTTCAGATATTTTGTTCAAACACATACAGTTCATTCGCTGTGATCTCTTACTCTAGTGACCTCAAAACTTGCATTTCCGGTGAAAATTCAATGTCGTAAATATGACACGATCGGAAAACTTCCTCTTGCCCAGAGTAAGAGAAAGTAAAAATCTCTCTCTCTTAATATAGATACAAAAAACTTTATCAATCTTTATGAAAAATCTTCAAAAAATTGTAACAGCCGACATGGGGTATACCGTTTCGTACCGGCTGACTAAGCACCACTACTGCCTATAGGTGTCAGAGACATATTGAAGACTTCATATTACCAACTGAAAACACAATAAAAATAAATAATAAAGAAGAATGAAGCAATTCATTTCCAAAGGAAAAGAAATAAATAATATGAACATTTTAGCAACGATCGTCCCACCAGGCTATTATGGAGATTGCGTGCAACATTACTTGATGTTGTTCTACTGTTCATGCTCAGATTACAAAACAATATGGAGACACGCACCTTTATACTATTTAATAAAAAAAAAATATGTAAACTTTAGTTTTCTCACATTTAAAAACAACAAATATCAGAAGCAATTATAATCACACAAAACAAAACGATAGTGTGACAGTATTGAAGTCATTCATTAGGCTTTAATTTTATTTGGACAATAAGCCTATAATTAGCTAACTTAATTATGCAATTTACCAATTTACAGCGCATGTAATTTATGTCGTTCGATTAAACTATTACAAGAGAAGAGGAAAGCCCATTTGCCCATAGACATTTAAACGTTGTTCATATGTACTTAAAAGGACATTTGTTTTATATATAAAATAGATTTTAAAACTGATTTTAAACATAAAGAAGTATGGCGATCTCATGTAAAATTTGAGAAGCTGAGTTTTCACAGGAGATATATATTGTGTACGAAAAAAATGTTGTTTAGCGAATGATCTGTGAATAAGTGTGTGCGTGCGTGTGGTTGTGAGTTAGCAGAATATCGCATAAACGAAAAATCACAGGAAATTCAAACTTGGACATACTCACATGACTTCTGAAGTTTCCTCCACTGCGGCACTACAGTTCTGAAAGGATCTGGGCCTCTTTGAATGTTCCTTTTACTCCTCATGATCCCCAGTCTTAGATCAACCTAATCCTCTACCTTCTACGCATTCGCATACTTCCTCTGATCCGCTTCGACGTCGTCGACCCATCTCAAACAGATCTTCCTCGAAGTAGTCCACCACCAGGAATGCCATTTAAGCACCTACCTTGGCAAGCGAACCGCCTCCATTCGCTCCGTATACCCAACCACCCAAGGCACTTTTTTTTTAATCTTCATTAAAAAGAAAAAGAGATCATGGGATCTGGTTCCTAGTATAAATCTCTCAACTCCGCATTTCAACCTTAGCCTCCACCGATCCCGTTCTTCATTGGCCCATAAAGTTTCCTGAGCATTCACCTGACTCACACCTTCAGAGCTTGCTCAACTTTCCCAGACAATATCCACGTTTTGTATATCTCCTTAATTTTGGAATGTTTACACTTAGATGGTGGGAAACCGTAATTTTACTTGTTGTTTTTCAGAAAAAGGAAGCTACCTGGATTGTAATGATTCTAAGGCATCAAAAAACCACATGCATCATTCCTCAACAAAGTTGGAAATAGCACTTTATAGTCACGTCCAGCGTCGGGACAGGACACCTATATCCCACCTAAAACTATTTTTTTTGGGACAAATATTTTAAATAAAAGTGACAGTATATAACTGTACAGTTGACATTCCAATTACAAACAAATCGATAGTATCGTATCAGAGAAAATTCTCAGTATTCTGTAAAATTGCACTTTCGATTAGTCCGCTTTTCTTCAAACATGTGTGTTTTTGTTATGCATTTGATGGAGTTATAAACGTTTCATAGGCCGTATATTTTACTGAAGTAGAACTTTAGAGGTAAGCTTAATGTTGGACCTCTCAGAAAACGGTGAAAAATCAATTTTGCTGGAAAATTAGATCTAAGACAAAAATCTTGGAAAAGAACGCACTCACACAAAAAAAACAATTTATTAAAGTTCCGATAACAGAAGCGATATAAGTGAATGGAAAATTAAGCTTCAGCTTCCAGCCATTTTTATTCTTGAGATATTTTCTTCACACAAACATTTACAGATCATTCCCTAAGAAACATGTTTTTGCAATCATAAGTTCTTAAAACTAGTAAAATGGTTTTATTATTAATTATGAACTATAAAAACTATTTAAATCTCAACAAATAACGCTGTGGACAATTGTTTTCTTCTTAAAGACTTGAAAAAATTCTTATCCTATACTAAAATTTAAAAAGTTCCTAAGGTCCTCTACCACTAAATTACTGTAAAAATCTTTATATCCTTTCTGTGAACCTCTTTAATCCTTTCTGAGTTATTAATTAACCTTAACTCATATATTGGACTGGTCAGTTGATCCGCTAGACTCGACAACAATTGCATGTGTATTATTACACGTCTGTCACAGTTGACAATAAATGATCTAGAAAATACTACCTGCGATGGATTAGCGCCCAAATAGAATTGTTTTGCGGCTATATCAATATATTCTGGCTGAAAACCGGTTTTCTTTTTTTCTTTTTTTGTAGAGGTTGAATGTTATTTGTAAACATTGCGGTAGATTCTGGAGAGGTGAACATATATTTTTAGCAGTTATGGCCCTATTTTGATGTAGGTCACATCAACAGCCAGATATCTAGGAAGTAATATATCACTAGCAGGCACCTCCCTGCTTTTCTAATCATAGATACACTAAATAAATTTATCTAATTAGGTTGTCGATTTTTTTTTTTGGGCAAACATTTCAATTATTATTTGTAATACATATCACTAAAAGTAGTTACAGGAAGGGAAAAGCTAAGTGATTAGCGTGCTGGATTCCCACGCGGAGGACCCGGTTTAGGGTCCAGGTGTGCTATTGTTAGATTTTTTCTTCCTAGGAGCCCCAACAGTTCACTGTCCTGTGTTGTGGACAGTGTTGTCTGTAACGAGAGAATACTGTCCGGAGGCCGGCCGGCAGTGCAATAGGGGAAGGCTCCTGGCGCCAATGACCATAGATGTTGACGCGCTTTAAATTAAAAAAAAAAAAAATTACAGTATTAATAAATTTTATTTTTTATGAAACTCTCATTGTTTAATGAAATTCAAATCGCTGACGCGTCAATTACTCAGCCGTAACAAGCGATCAGTTCCTGAATTTGGAACTGATAAAATTTTTTCTGGTCCAGAATAACGTAAATTTTAAATAATTCTCTATAATTTCTATCTTTTTTTTTTTTTGAGTTCTTTCCGCTTTTTTTGTCAGCATTTAAATTTTTTTTTATCCTTACAGGCTTGAGTCCTTTCCAACCAACTTCCAAAAGTAGGCTGAGAATATCTCAGTTCCAAATGTCTAGAAGAGTATTAGGAATAAGAAGAGCCTAAAGATTAATTAACTCATTTTTGCAAATAAACCCGATTTGGTATTGGAAGCTATAAATTAAAATGGAAACGAGCAGGTTTATGGTAATAGGTGGGCAAAAAGATGTTGAGAATGGTGGATTGCCAGAGACAACAAAAGACTAACAGAAAGGAAGATGGTCCAGATGGAAGGAGAGACGAAATGGCAGCGAGCATAACATTGATGTTGATGGACACTTGCTATGATGGAGCAGTGTTGGCGGAAAAAATGAAACATTTACTATATTAATTCAATTTTAATATTTCAATGATTTTTTAACTTTCTCTTATCCTTTAGTAAGAGGAAGTATTGCGATCGTGCCAGATTTGCGACCGTCTGTATGTGGGTGTGTGTATTTTAACAGAATATCTCAGAAATTGCGGGCACAGGAAGTTCAAATTCGATATTCCATTTACGCATTACCACCGCATCAAACACGAAGATTTCGGGCAAAATCCATCAACCGGAAGTGCGATTTTACTGAATGGATTTTTTTTTCAGTTTCTCGAAAACGATAGCCACCGCGGCTATCTAGTCCAAGTATTGCCGACTTAGCGGTTCTCCCTCCCATTACAGTGGGTGGTTATTGTAGGTATTGTTTGACTAAGAAATGGAAAGTCATACGGAAATTAAGGAACATTGCTCCATGTTTTTTGCGATTTCGAGGGCCTAACAAGTGTAGATACGTCAAACTGAGCGATGAATTGCCAGCGGAAACAGGCTAAACGGAAGCGCTTCTGAGGCTGGTTAGAGGGTTGTTTGTGAGCATCAGACTTCCGAGAATGGACTGAGATGGCGATTAACGTTAACGTTAAGTTAACCGAGGGATTTCCGGATAGATCCATTTGGATCGCGGTAATTTTGGGGCGTTGGGACCATTCTTCCCTTTCTTTATTCATTTTGTATACTAAGAGAAAATAAAAAGTATTAAAGAAAAAACGCTGTAATAGAAACTAAGAAAAATCAAGTCTTACGATTGGGGAAAAATGCTGTATTTTAAGGAAACTGATGCTTTGAAATTAGAATAAAAACTTTGTGAGAGAAAATCCAGTGTGTGTTACACCCTTTATTTTCTCTAATTTTATACTCTATTACAGGAGAAACTAATTATAGATGGCTAAGGAACGTTCCTACAATTTTGAACACTATTTAGACTAGGGTAATTGAATTGTGTATTATGTCATTCATCATACACCTCACACTATTTACTTATTGGTATCAAATGTCTATGATTACCTCACAGGTAAACAATGGCTCATATTATACAATTTTAATCAATAAACACGTTGTATTTTAATTAAATTTAGAAATTGAAGCAACAGCATTTAGTTTTTTAATTGAAAGAAAAAAAAAATGGGATGCTGTTTGCTGTTGGAGTGTTCGCTATTGATATAAAATGTTGGGTGGTTTATATTATGAATACACAGAGAGTTATATCTCTTACAAAGTTGTTTTTCTTACCAAAATCTTATTACAAACTTTTAAACTGAACACGTGTTTTGTAAGAATACAAAGAGGATAGAAAAGGAAAGAATCTTTTTTTTTTCTTTTTCTTTTGACCGTCTTTTATTACAGAAATCTTGCTTGGTTGGACTACGAAGATTGGCTTCTACCATTATATATATATAAATAAACATTTATAAGTTTTGATGTATTTTTTGCAGCAATCTCTTATCCTTTATTTAAGAAAATCCTTTATTCAAACTTTCTCTTGACAATTTTTTATTATGACAACTTAAATAAAATTTATAAACATTTTAATAACAATTATTGATTTTTATTTTGTTATATTGCTTACAAAACTGGCATCTTCAAGACGAGTGTAAAACACTCGCACAACTTTCTCTTACTCCAGTTTTCGAAATTGTGATTGACAAATTTTATAGTTAATATATTAAATATAATGAAATTCGTCGGTGTTTTTACGGAGAAAAACGGTCTAAACTGGACAAAACTGTTCAGTAAAAACGCACTTCCGGTTTACTAATTTTCTTGAAACTTGGAATTTTGGCAATCTATTTATTTCTAATTAATTCTGTCTAGATGGTAGAATTGTATAACAACTATGACGGAGTCTTCTTACAGAAAATAGCAGAAAACTAAAAAATACTTTTCATTAAAAATGCACTTCCGGCTATCCAATTTTTTTCAAACTCGAAATTTCCACAACATATTTAATTCTAATTAATATTATTTAGTTCATAGAACTGTGTAATAAACTTAAATAGCACTTTAGAGGAAAACCTAACCCCCACACGGGCCCCCCCCAAAATTGCCCTTAATGAATTTTCTTTGAAAAATCTTTTAAGTAAAAGTTGTAGCTTCTTGTATGTGTTGTTGTTATATGAAGTTTCAAGGAAATCTTTGGAGCCATTTTTGAGAAAATCGCAACCATTCTCTAAAGTGTGAGGAATAATGGCACATAACCTACTGTCGGATTCCATGGTGATAACTAAACGGAATATGAAGATTGAACTTTCAACGATTTTACGTTTTTGAGCTATGCTGTCCACATACACACACAGACCAATTTCTAAAAACCACTTGTTTGGACTCAAGGGACCTCAAAAACGGATATTTCCGGTAAAAACTCAATATCGAAAATTTGACACGATTACAATACTTCTTCCTCTTACTAGGAGTAAGAGAGAGTAAAAAGTAAAAAAATGATAAATTATTTTCTATTTTTAGTGCAGATTTCTTTTTTCAATTATTATACAGATATATTATTATAGTATTAACTTTAATAAACTTGGATTGTGCCATTTTTAACTAAATACCTAAACGTTTAATCCAACTAACAGGAATCGGATGAGAGTTAATCCTTTACAATATTAGTGTTATTTTGTTAGATGTAATGTATGATTTTAAATATATATTCTATATTTAAGAAGCATGGTACGGACATTGCAATTATACAATAATATAGTTAAATTCAAAACCAAACATACACAGATAATTAAATTTAAATGCATTAATTAATGGAGATTATTGGGCGGTATATTGGTGTATATACGAGTATGATCAGGAATATCTAAATATAACTTGTAACAAAACCAGCTGGAAGTCAATATTCTAGCTAAAACAAACCTGGCGCATTATTAACACACTAAATTCCAAATATATATGTATATATGTATATAATGAGAGATTTAATTATTATCTAATGATCTTCAACATTCCTCCTCTATTATTGGTTTAAACAAAGGAGTTAACATGACGCACCAATTCACTGTTCATCGTCCTTTATTTAATATAATGTATGGAATAGGAAATAAATACTTCAGTAGATGGAAGAGGATTAGCGATTACTTTAGGTATCTTAGCGAGGTACTTGCGGATATCTCGGCTTTACATTCAGGAACACTTTTGTTGATTGTGAAACTGTAAGTAAATAATTCAACTACTTCATAACTTTAAAATATTTGCTAATCGATGGATTGTCTCTTTTTATTTGAAATAAATACGTGTGCCGAACATCACAACAGTTGTAAGGCGGAAACGACAAAGCAAGATGCCAAATTCTTTCACTTAGCAAGTGACGAAGAAGGAAAAAACCACCTGTATAATATAAAGGGCAACAATTATCCTACATCGCCATTCTGCAACAAGCCTAAGAAGTTATCTATAAATAGTATTTTACATCATCATCGGTGTTATTTTTCCCCTTATCTCTAACTAAACTCTTAAAGTCCGAGGACTTAAGCAAAATTAATAATTGTTAAATGGTATAAAAAATTCAACAGGAAGTTTAGCTTTACAAATATCAACTTGATAACAGAAGCAATTTTTATCATTTACATATATGTCTTGCTCTGTAACATAATGGTCGCACTCATGCATACTTGAATAATTTCCCTTTAGAGAAACATGATGATAGTAAAAGGAATTATCAGCGTGCAAGATTAGTTCCCTCTATTTCCACAATCATAACATCGGAGACATCATACCGGCATGAAATGCGATGGTTTGAGACTGGTAGTTCATTGGTTCTGTAGATATGTCATCCTGATTTAGCTGCCTCAAGGTTGGATGAGTTATAGAACAATGGAAATTTCATCCAAGATCCTGTAGACCAGATATCTGAGGTGTTAAAGTGATTTTTGTAGTCAACTGGTCGTCAATTGTTTCAGAACGGAGAAAAGAAATGTCCTTTCCCGTTGAAATAAATGACATCTTAAGCTAAATTACCAGCTCAGTCGTATATGGTTATGATTTATATTTTATTAAGATACATTGGAATCATTGCTAGAATTTCATTTTTGAAGAAATTTCTCATACCGGCTAGAGGTGCTTGGAAATATAGACTGCCAATATTAGGCGACTCTATGTGGTACACGGACGACTTCAGGATAGAAGATAGTTTGGGAGCTGAGATATACGGGATTAATCTGAGGTGACATCTCAATAAGCCTAGACAGGCTAGCCGCAATCCTTCAGGCAGAGCTAGCCGCAATCATAATCTGTGCTACTGAGATAAAAAGACAAGGAGGCGTAACTGCAAAGACGTCTGGACAGCCAGGCTGCTCTACGAGCCATCAGCTCGTACCAGGTCAATCCGAGATGCTTGGGCCCCTCATGGAAATTAGAAACCAAAAGAATAGTTTCTATTATTTGGGTACTTGGGCATTCCGGGTATAGATCAATCAGGTGGTAGATAACCTTGCCCGAGAGGTCTCCGCAGGAACCCTTATTGGTCCTGAACCTTTTTGTAGCATCACAAGATGAGCGACAATCAAAACATGAATTACTTATTATCTTGGGGTTTGGCTATTACGTCTACGCCACCGCAACCGCAACCACCAGTTAGTGCCCTCTCTTTTTTGCGGCATTGCAAAATATGCTGCCATTAAAGCATAGATGCATGACCAATCACAGAAATGATGGGTTAAAATTCCAGGCCAGAGGCAGGCGAAAAAGTTATTAACAGCTACTATAGAACATCCAGGCTTACTATAGAACTGCCCCAACAAGGCGGTGTGGCCGAGCGGATGTCTGGCCCTCTGTCGACTTAACAGTGGACCTGACAATGGACAGCCGGTTTAGGTTTGTCAGGAAGCAGAAAAAATAGCATTGCACGTTTAGTGTCAGTGTGAAGGACTTATGTGGCTGAGATTTACTCTTTGGCGATGAGAAATGACGCCTTTAAGCTTCATCCAGGAATCTCTCTCCAGCCTCCAAAGTCTCATTAAACAGATAGGACTGGAGAGGGTACCTTAATTTGTGGGTGCCACTACAAGGGTCGCGGTGGCCTAGTCTTGTTAGCCAACCCCATCTATCTATCTATCTACTATCCGCCATGGTTGCTAACCATCATGTGCCACCATGTTTAGGGCAATTAAACCAATAACATTCCCAGTTTAATGAACATTTTTCACTTTTATTAAATGCAGTAAGAGCAAGCCGTGTGAATGCTGCACATCAGATTTTTTTATTTCTCAGAATCGTTTCATTTTTAAAATCTCGTATTTTTTCTAAATGAACTAAATATCAACAACCATTTCTAAAAACATGAATTTTTACTTGAATGGAAGCCCGCATTCAGTACTGTTACTTCTTGGTTAAAAAAAAAAAAAAAAATTACATGAATGTAGAAAAAGTTTTAGGTGAAGTTGCGCGTTAGGTGTATCGAATAAGATAGATGGTTTAACAAGCCCACCTGGGTACAACATACCATTACATACTTGTTAAACAAGAGAACCACCTCTATAAGGAAGGCATTCTGTGATGTACATGGGTACTTGTGTATATATGTCCCACGGTTTCCTCTCCGCAAACACTTTTCAACAATAATCAATGTGACAGTGGCCTACAATAATCGTACAACCTTCACTACATAAAGTTTCTTTCCAATTTGATACGCACACTTCAGGGTTGAGTAGTTCTCTCTTTTCTTTAGATATATATAATTCAAATACTTGAAATGTAACAATCTATTGTATTTTGCTCTAAATTTATATAATGTAGTATGTGTCCTTTAAATCTGAGGGCAACTGGGCTTCTTTTAAGGAGGATTTTTTTTTTTTTAAACATTTCGAGTAAAAAATAAATTTCTGATGTGAAACACTCAGACGACTTTCTCTTACTGTAGATATACAAGTGTAAAATTCAAAAATTTTCTCTAAACTATTACCATAGCAAATATAGATGTGGAAACGGGGTACATTATTGGTTATCACTCATGGCAGATACTACATGAAGTGATTACATTGTCAACCAGAAGATAACGCCAATAATCCTGAACAACACAATAACATTTAATTTAAAATTTAATGCTTTTACGGATTCTTCAGAAATCTCTAAAATTAATTTGTTTTGGTAAAATATCCTTTTTTTAAAACTTTTTGCAAATTGATGCAGATATAAATAATATCAGTAAATACTATACAAACAGGAGGCGGGTTTATTGTAGTGATTATGTTGTATAGATAAATTTAAAAAAAGTTAATTAACAGTTTAAAAAAAAATGTCAAGTGTAAAGTACATGCTTCTGCCGCCCCCCTGTAAAAAATTAGGCATTGCTTTACTTATTGTACAATCCACAAAGTTCTGTTCACTGCTATTTTATATTATCTCGTAATAAAAATTTTGATTTATTTAATTTTGCCATAAAGAAGAATACTACTGAGCTAACTCTGTGAGAATTATGATGGCTGCTTAAAATTACTGGGGAAACTCTTGCATTGGAATTTTATTCCTGTTATAGAGAAGGAAAATTTGCTCAGTTCCATGTGCAAGTCTCGGGTTAAAGAAGATATTGTATATTTTATGGCGGAGTGCACGTTATTGTCCGAGTTTTGTATCTCGGTAGACCTTTTTTCGACAGCAGCTTAATTGATACATGTCTTAAATGTTCCCAATCACAAAGTTATCCAATTTGCTCGCACTGACTGGAAGTATCGCTATTATCTAACTGAACAATTTCATTTCTAGTTTTATCAATAAATATTTACTTTAATCTTATCACTTACTTATTCTATACATACATACAAATATATTATTATTATTATTATTATTTACTCGTATTATATCGTTATTCAATCTTTTGGGTTAATCTTTATATAATTAATTATTACATTTTTCTCCTAATTCTTTTGTAAATTGTAAATCTTATTTTTCTATTTTTTCACATCGACCTCCAGAAGACGGATTTTCCATGCTTGTCTACTTTGTTTATTTGATTCGTTCACATTATATTTTCTACATTTTGAATATTTTGTAACATTTAATTTCGGAATGAAAGTACTATTATTATTATTAATACAATTACGATTATGCGATAATAAAGTGAGACACTATTGCAATAAAGGACTATTTTTTTGTTTTTATTAATTTAAGGCGCATCAACATCTATGGTCACTGGCGCCCGGAGTCTTCTCAGTGCACTGCCAGCCTCCGGACAGTGTTCTCTCGCTACAGACAACACTGTCCATCACCTGTCCTGAACAGTGTAGCTGTAGAGGCTCCTAGGAAGAAAAAAATCTAAGGGCAGCACAGCTGGACTCGAACCCGGATGCTCCGCGTGGGAAAAAGAACTATTAAAACTACTATAAATAATAAATTCTACATTTTCTGGCAAAAACTTTATCAATAAAGTTTTTTCCCTAAATTTTAATATTGAAAGCTGGATCTTATCATAAACACTTTATTAAATAAAATCCCATAGAAATTGTACTTTTGAAATATTTATATGTAATTTCTATGTAAATTCCAAATTCCATTGCATGCGTGTTTAGGTGTGTTTAACTGAAAACAAAGAAAGATTTATCATGTTGATACGCTGTAACTTTTGAGATATGTAAAATTTCTAGTATTTCAGCTGAAATATGCACTTGTTTTTACATATTTGTATATTTATATGTTGCGGTTTTTTTTGTACCATTAAACTAAAAGCAATGCAGTTATTCTGTCCATAGCTTAATATTCTCCGCAGTCAGAATAAGTATAAGATCTGGTACATACTGTATAAAAAACAGATACTTTTTTTTTTTAAATTTAGATATTTTTTATTTCTTAAGAATGTTAAGAGTCGATTTGTGCCAAGACGTTTTTTGTAAAAATTTTATTATCTGACCGCGTGTATTAAAAAACTGTAGACGACATAAAGTTTGATAAGTAAAAATTAAATTAAAAAAGCAAACTGTTGGTTGGCTGGGGCCAAAGAAAAAAAAATTGTTTAACTTTAAGAGTTATATCGACGTTTCGGACATATTTGGTGTCCTTCCTCAGGAGCTACATAGAAACAAAGAAAGAATCAAAGAAAATTACAAGTAAGTGTTTGTAGTGAGAAACAGCAAAGATTCAATCCGAGAATCGGTAGTATGTAACGCCAGGAGAGTCATAACTATTATTTTTATGGCTAAAAATGAAATATTTCTCATTTATTTTAACTAAAAATTTATTTAATAATAATTCTTTACACTTTATTTGTCTTTATTCAAAAATAAAAAAATATAAACAGATAGAAATTCATTCCTTCGTTTTTTTGTTTTTCAGAAATGCCTTTGTGATCCATGACCGTCTGAGGGGGATTACCGTTTTTTTTCCATAAAAATAGCGCAAATTAAACAAAAAAGATAAACTGAATTTAAATAATAGCTATAATATTAAAATAAAATAAATGATTTTTCAATAGACTTAATTTTACAAAGCAGACAAAAACACAAAACAATCAATAATTACATTTAGTAATTGAATTCCTGCACCAAAGAATATCTAGTATACTTCCACGCACACTTCACCTAGACTGTCCCAGTCCTTACCATTTAGTAAGTATTTAAGTTCATCATAAGTTAATGAACTTTCTTAATATATTTTCAAGCGGAATTCTTTTAAAATAGGGCATATGGCTATAAAATGAAAGATATCTTCTTTCAATTACTGTTACAGAGTAAGCATAATTTGACCTGATCGGCAAAACTGTACTTATTAAGGTATAACAGCTCACCTCTTATTTTGAAAAGCGAACTACTGGAGTTACCATCTAAATTTGGATTATAGATATAAGAGTTGCCCACCTCTAATGCTTTATACAGTTTATATCTTGTACTGCTTGCTGATTTTATCCTATACTCATCCCTATTATTTAGGGTAATGTAGTTATTACATGAGATGTCTTTATTTTACCACTGATTACATCTTGTATATTCAGATTATATGTATTACAAACATCTTGCAGTTCCTTGTACCAAAAAATTCCTTTGCTTATTATTTCCCTCGCAAGAACACAAGACTATCTGGAAGCTGACAGATTTAAACACCTTCTCATGTAATTTAAATGTTTAAATATATGTTTGGAGAAAGATTTATCTCTAAATATACTTATATTGAAATGCAGCACGTGTCTGGGTAAATTAAAACATTTTTTAAAACATTTAAATTTAAATTAAAATTATAAAAAAAAAATGTTTTATTTACCCAGACATTCGCCGGGTAAATTTACTGTTCTAATTTAATTTATTAGAACAGTAAAATTGGAAACTATAAAATGCACAATGAGCAGGCGAATTATTTTATCCTTAATGAAAATATACCATAATAACAAAATCTACAAATAATAGAACAGAATTCATAAAAGAAATAAACAGTTAAGACTAGGGACTATGCACTTTTGAAAAATGAAACACATGATCAGTAAGAAGAGTTCAGTTATGTTATACGAATCGCATGACGGTAGTCTAGCGGCTAGCGTTCTCTGAATTATCAAAGTGATAAACCATGGCAGCAGTCACATTTAATTAGCTACAATGGCAATAAGGAATGTGCTGTTTTCTTGATTGAACTCAAAGGTGACAATCATTGCTCTGAGTTCTACGTTGAGGATTGCATTATGCAAAAAACTTCGCAAGAATTCAAACTAGATTTTTCCAGGTTCAGAGTGATGAAACATGTCCTCATATCCTTCAGATGAAACTCAACTCTGATTTAAATTAAAAATGGAAATTCAAAGAAAATTGTGTGAGATTCTTTCAATTTATAAAATACATCCATCTAACGGCAGCACGAATAAAGTGATGTAATTAATGTCAAGTGTCACGTAGAAAGTGACACAAAATATGTAATTAGCATGACCAAGTATCTGTTTCTAATTACAATTTTAATACTAGGGCAAATTAGGTGGTCCGCGCAAGAAAAATCGACTTTTAATTTACTGTAATCAATGTAATTCTTAGGTTTAGCTTCGTTTTCTATCAGTATTTTTTTCGCATTCTTATATAATAAATAATAATATAGCGATCAGTTGGTTGGTCTTTGACACGTGAAGCTTTATTGTCTCACGTGAGAACTGAGCATTCTCTTTCGGTGAAAAAGAATGCTCTAAATATTTGTGTTTAAAAACACCCGGGTTCGAATCCAGCTGTGCCACCCTTAGATTTTTTCTTCCTAAGAGCCTCTGTAGCTCACTGTCCGGTGATGGACAGTGTTGTCTGTAACGAGAGAACGCTCCGGGCGTCAATGACCATAGATGTTGACGCACCTTAAATTAAAAAAAAAAAATTTTTACCCATAGGTTAGAATTAAAGGAAAAATAAATTCAATTTTGAACTACTTATCAAAAATTTTCACAATCATTGTACTTCGTATTTGTTGTTTTTCACTTACTGTAGTACCATCAGTATTAATAAAATAAATGCTATAAAAAAAGGCCAACAAAAGCAAGTAAAATATAGTGTATTAAATACAACATAACCTAGCCATAAATAAAACAGTATGAATGTTTTTTCGTTGTAATTACATATATTCTGACTTCAATTAAATATTTTTGTCGTTATATTTTTTATTGGTCATGAACGCCGAAAATGTTTATTGTTTAATTGTTGACATTTGTCGTTCTATAAATGTCGGTTATGATTTTATTTTTCTGTAGTTTTCACAATACCTATTTTGGGGGCTCTGACAAATAGCACCCTACTTAAAATAAATAAATAAAAATAAAAACATTAAATACATAGATAAAAATATTTGACTCTTGCCCTTGGTGCTGGAGGAATAGTAAAATTTTTGGCTCTAAAATAAGTAAAATTTAGCCATGTAGAAGCGAGCTGTTAATGTTAACAGTTACCCTAAATTCTATATTCATAGAAGCATTCTTATTATATATATGAAATAAATTATTTTCACTATTTAATGTAATTCAATTTTTTTTTCCCTACTTTAAATATATTATGAGAGCAAATATAATTTGTCAAAATTAATATCAACATCAAAAGTTATAATATGTATATGTGTATACAAAATTTAGTAATAAACTGTTATAGTTGTTACAGTTGAGAAAGTGTAGAGAAAATTAATAATATATATATATTAGCAATATTTAATGTTTACAATATTATCAACTTGTAAATCTAACAGTATGCTTAGAACTGATAAACATTAATGGCTAAATATAGATAAGTGGGGGTAAATAGTGAGACGTAATACAAGATAAGAGAGTCAGTGAGTAACTTCTAGTTTATATCCAGACTATATTTATATCGAATATATTTTGGTAGTATGTATTGTGCGTTTGTGTAAATGTGTATGTGTGTGTATGTGTGTGAGATAGTGGCATGTTATAAGGAAATAGATCAAGAAAGTACTACTGCCGAACTAGAAATTGAGACACAGAGAGAGAGGGAAGTGTATGGAGATAGAAGGAGTGATGACGAAGCAGATAAGACAAAAAGAGGAATGGAGAGATGTTAGAAATAGCAAACACCCTCACTCACAAGGGGGCGGCACTGTACACTAAGAAATATATAGTAAATACAAATAGATACTTTTCCCTCACACTCATCATTCACTCATTCTCTCTCTCTCTCTCTCTCACACACACACACACACAGGCACACATACAAACATATGTATTACTCACTATCAGTGTACGTATACAAGATATATTCCTACATATAACTCAATTACTATTACACTCATCATACGGCCAGATTACGCTCGCTACACTACTGCCAATGATGTTAAATAACTGCAATTTATTTCTTTATGTAATCTGCCAATAATTTGTCTTATGTAATAAATTTTAAAAAAAATCTTATTTACCAATTTTTTTACAACTTTATTTTCTTACTAAATTTTTATGGCATGCCAGTATTATTAATTTGTATCAGCACAATTATTTATTAAGTAATTTATTTATTTATTATCTCGAAAATTTATATATATTAGTAACTAGCTAAACCTGGCCACGCTTAGCTGTGGCTCAGTCTGAGTTTAATTATTAGGGAAGTAAATAAAAGTATGATAGTTAACATAGATTCAGCAAGAAAACACATCATTCAATTCAATACCCTAACTTGCGTTGCTGTGCACTGAAAGGAAAGAAAGAAAAAATGTTTTTAACTGTCTTTTTTGAAAGAAAGTCTTTTTTTTATTGTAAAGCTAGTGAATGGACTACATTTTTTGTGTCTATTTTCTGCATAAACATAAAGATGGAAGATCAGATGGTTTCCGACTCTGGAGCATGCGGCATTAGGGAGAAGCCTATGAGAGAAGCATTCGTTTTCTAAATTCCAACCGCACAGTTGCAAAGATTGTCCTTGCGCTTTATTGATAGTCATAGCGAACGCAAGGCGTATTGAAAATTGAAGTCATTTGAACTCAAACGCTATATCTGTCGCAATGATTGGTATTCGGGGAAGTTGAACTCATATTCGAATTATTTTTACTGTGCTCCAAAGAGTTGAATATTTCAAGAGGCATGCAATTCATCAGCTGGTATTGAGCGAGGTATCACTGGAAGCGTTTGCCTAAAGTCACCGGATAGTAACACCAATGTTCTACCAAATGGAGCCTGATTATTTCGCAAGTCTTTCAATGTATGGTCTAATGCTTCCAATGACTTCTTGTGAGCCATTCATTCCATACAATGATTTTGCACGCCCGAAGAACCGTTTTCATGGGAATTTCGGAATAGAGGTACTTAGTAGGAGTTGAGAAAGAGGTTCAGACAGCGCGCTACCATCGCAACGCGCTGCGTCTATTTCTGCTAAACTCGCGAAACGTTCGGAATTTCCCGTTTCCGTGGGAACTTCGGCATAAAAAAGTATATATAAACACTCTTATATAGAAATGCAACGTTGTGACTATTTTTCGATTTTTGCGGACACAAACATACGGATGCTGAATTTTTATATATTGGGCTTCATCTATTGGGCTTCGTTGCTGACAGGTTTCCTAAACTTGTGTGTGGGGGGGACGGAGAGAGGGGGGAATTGTAGGCTCTCGGACACCTAAAGAAGCTGGCCTAGAACGTGATAGCATTTACCAGCGATAGATCCGTCGAGTGCTGGAGGAGGATATGTCCTTCCCCGATTTCTTAGAGCAATTAACTTGAAAGAAGGTGCTGTAGGTTAAGAGGTTTTTTTTAACCCGGGGGCACTATGGGAGGGTACATACGGAAAAAGAGAAACGGACTTAACACTATAGAAATTAATTCAAAATAATGAAACCATTGGAATTTATAAGAAAGGTTGTAATTCGTTGTTATTATCCGGGAAATATTTGAAGCAAAATCCTTTTTTAGTAAACTTTAGTGGAATTAATTAATAATTTATTACAATAATTACAAAAATCTGAAATTTGATTCGCACACTATAGATCAATTCTAAAACTTGGTAAACATAAATAGTGTATATCATAAACTGTTTCTTTATAGTAATTTTTTAAACTTTTATTATATTATATAGAAAAAAATGACAATATTTATTAATACGTCAAAGTTTTATTCATTATCTCCTCATAATTAATATACAGGTGTGATGGATAAGTACCAACCTACAAACCTAGCCAGGTAAAGAAGTGATTACACTGTTGTCTAGTAAGAGCGCGTTATTAACATCGAAACAAGCCAAATAAAATTTCAAATTTAATGTCACATATTCCGCACAACCAACTATAAATCATTTTTTGAGAGAGAGGGAGAGAGAGGGAACAGTATTAAAAATATTTCTATAAAAAATGATTGGTTTATATCTGTGGAGTTAGTATTCAAAGTGTATCGAAAATCATTACAGTATTTACGTAAAAATTTGCAAAAACCGATTTTTTTCAAATTTGAAATTCTACCAATACTATTTTAGAGATAACCTTAACGCTACATTTTCCCCAGAACCCTCACAAAATCAATTATCTCCAGGAAAATATTTCAAATAAAAGAAGTAATTATTTATAAGTTGCAGATGTTATACGAAGTTAAAAGCTAAACAGTTGGAGCCATTGTCGAGAAAAAATCGCTAAGTTGTGAAGAAAAAACATTCAATAAAGCCGCACTTCCACAATTGATGGATTTTGTCCGAAATCTTTGTGTTAGATGCGGTGGTAGAATTCTAAACGAAATATGTATCAAATTTTGGCTTCCTGTAATTTTTTCATTTTTGAGCTACTTTGTTCAGTTCACATAGACTCGATAAAAATATTTTTACCATATTCAAGGGACCTCAACTAATTATTTCCGGTAAAACTCAATTTGGAAAATTTGACACGAGTGCAATATTTCCTTTTTATTATGGAGTAAGAGAAAGTAAAAACGCCTGATCTTTGTTCCCAAATCCAAGCACTTACGCTGTGCTATTAATTTCTTGCAATAACAATTTTTAGAAAAAATGTTAAGGGAGAAACATTATACATATTTATAACTAGCTAAACCCGGCCACACTTAGCTGTGGCACAGTCTGATTTTAATTATTACGGAAGTAAAAAGAAGTATGATAGTTAACATAGATTCAGCAAGAAAACACATCATTCAATTTAATACCCTAGTTTGTGTTGCTGTGAACTGAAAGGAAAGAAAGAATGTTTTTAAGAGCTGAATGCGCTGTTCTACCTCCTTCCATCAACGTAACAGCATTACCTGAAGAAGCAAGTGCTAACGCAATATGGCCATTTGAACGGATTTTAGCCAGGATTAAGGTAATTAAGAACGTTTTTACAGTTCCACCTGGAGCGTCCAAAAAGTAAATCCACCGGAAAAGGTTGATCACAAGCTTGTATGATGGTTTCAAATGTTATCTTTTGTTCTTGAAGGAGTTTCAGTGTATTTTCTTGGACGAACAGTTGCAAGTCATTTCTGGTGTATAATTGCTCTCTGAGCAGTTCTCTCTCGAATGTTGCATTGATCGACCTATTCGGTACTGCTACTCTTAATAGTGCCAACAACTTGCACACACTGCAAGACAAAGATCCTCAATGAAGATTAGCGCTTCATTGATATGTGAAATCCAAGCCATGATTGGCGTTTCTTGACGTATTCTGTGCAGAATATTTTCGGCGGAGAGAGCGCGCCTGATCGCAACGCGTCTGCGTCTGTCTATTTCTGCCAAAACTCACGAAACTCTCGGAATTTCCCGTTTCCGTGCGAACTTCAGAATAAAAAGTAATATAAACACCCTTATATAGAAATGTAACGTGTGTTAAAATTTCAAGTCAATCCACCGGCTACTTTTCGAGTTTTGCAGGCCACAAAATAAGGATGCTGAAGTTTTTTTTATATCTATCGATGTGTATAATGTATGACATTATTCACAATAATGTAATAATATGTTACCAGGCTCGATGCTTAAATGATCTTATCATTTCATGGTACATTTTGAATCCTATATCATTTTTTGAATTTCAGCAATGTTTTCAGACGTTATAGCTATGAATGATGTGTAGTAGTGGAACTACGATCTTTTTAAATTCAGTAAACCACCAAAACACAGTTAAGTGCTGGATGCAATGAGCTTCATTCAGTTACATTGAATTGGTAGAACATCATAACTTTAAAATGTTCTCCATTAAGTTCCATGGTTTTTTTCTATGGCGCATAATAATGTATGAATATGTAGTTGGGTATGCTGGGTAATATCTATGATTTCGTCCATTTTGTTGGTTTTGACCATTACGGTTTCGGCTTCTCATCCATCGTTCAGAGTAAGGTTTTTAACCAATTCGTGTAGAAAGATTACTTCAACTAAATGTTTATATCATTCACCGCAATGGTTGATTAAACTTCATGTTATATTCTTATTTAAATACTGTACTCTTCAAAATAATAAATCGTAGATAATGTAAAATGGTGGATAAAATCAGAGATAATGTAATAGCTTTTCCAATAGTAACAAATACCTGTATTTTCTTTTCTTTTTTTGGCACATTTTTTCGCAACAATACTGCAATATTAGTTGAGCCAGTGTAAAAGCTAAGATATAAGAAATAGAACGTGTTTATAAACTTAATGTTCATAAGAAAGAAACAGAAACTTCAACCCCATAATTCTCCTCCCTTCATTTCAACTGTTCATCCAACAAATACAACACTATCTATACACACAGTCACACACTATCCCTTTATTTCTCTTTATATATATATATATAATAAAACTAAAGAAATACATAAAGATTTATATTGAGATTTGTTTGGAGTTAGTTATTCTCTTTTGGCTCTTCATGTTCCACTTCTTTATGATCGTTATCATCATTACTTACATGTTTGCCTTTATTGCTGTGCTACTTGTTACCAGAATGTAGACAAGTTATTAACCTCAAATATCTTCCACAATATATGGCATTTTCTTCAACTTAATAATACTTTATTACTTCCAGCATGTACGACAAAACAAATCATTGATAAGTAGAAGGTATTTACAGACTTCTCTAATTCATTATCATTTTTATTTCTTGGTAGAAGGAGTTGTAAAAACAAAAAATAAAACTTCATCTCTCTGATGACAATTTAATAAAATAATTTTCAGTTAAAATATATTATCGGAAGGATAACTGGCATTCAAATGAAAATAATTTAGTAATATCTTTATTGGGAGAATGAGAGTTAGAAAATTGAACTGTATTCATAATTCATTAGTATATTAATTAAAGCAAAAGTTACTGCAAGGACTTTACAGTTAGACAAGAGAGCGAGGAAGAGTAGCGTAAGGCTAATAGAGCGAAGCAGCGTCATAAAATAATATGGTAGACTCTTGCCTTCCCGGCAAAAATTTCCAAGCTTTTATGGCCATCAAACCTAGGCTTGAATTCCCTTTCTTTGGTTCTGCTAGTGATAAGTAGGCGGGTCTTGGACTTTCCTAGGATAAAATGTTGACAGTCGTGCTAGGAGATTCTGCTGCGCCTTCTATTATGTCTTAGTGTATTATGTATGAGTGGATGTCTGAATATCTGTGAATCCATTACATAATCAAAACAAATTTGTGTGAAACACTCACATCTTACTTCAAAAATGGAACCTTTAGTAAACATTATACTTCACAAAATATACATTATACATCAATATAGTGGTGCTAATTGCGATTGTTCGAAATTTAAAGTATTTAAGTTTTACCTGAATATCACTAGTAGTACATTGTAGATCACCGTTGTCTTTCAGTCCCTAGAAAAAATTTGTAACGGTAATTGTAATTAAGAGCGAAGTCACAGATTTCTAAGAAAATGCTCTTTTTTCTTGAAAAATCTTTTAAAAGAATCTGGCCTTGGCCCTTCATGGGCTGTTGCGCCATAGAAAAAAACCATGGAACTTAATGGAGAACATTTTAAAGTTATGATGCTCTACCAATTCAATGTAAAACTGAATGAAGTTCATTGCATCCAGCACTTAACTGTGTTTTGGCGGTTTACTGAATTTAAAAATATTGTAGTTCCACTACTACACATCATTCATAGCTATAACGTCTGAAAACATTGCTGAAATTCAAAAAATGATATAGGCTGATTCAAAATGTAAACATGAAATGATAGAGAATCATTAAGCATCGGAGCCTGGTACTCTCCACACAATTCTACACCAATATCTTACGAGAAAGAAGGTCGTTTGTCGTTAGATTATACATGGATTAACAATGTTTCAAAAGACCAAGCGAGAGTGAATTAGCAAAGAAACCTTTAAAATGTCTAAAGATGCCGGAAGTCGTATTATTTCTAAAAGTTGTAACTGGCGGCGAAACGTAGATTCCATTATTAAGACGCTTTAACACGACAAGAAAGCAGACTTTGAATCCATGAAGATGACCAAATTCCCAACCACTCTCAAAAAAACAGCCTGCACTGATAAAAGTAAAGTATGAACATTTCTTCAGAAGTTCTGAGCAGGTGAAGGCAATAAAACTGGAAGGGCAGAAGACTGTGACAGTAAATAGGCTGCCTGCCTAAAATACTCATGCTCTGACCGTCTGAGGGTTGATTCTCCATCAAGGCAATTTCTCTAGACTAACTGTCGAATTTTTCGCCGTCAATGGGTCCAACTTATTGAACATACACCTTGCTCGTCGCATGTGACTTCAGGTTTTACTTCAAGCTCATAAATTTTTGCTGGGTTGACAATTTCATTCGGAAGAGGAAACTAATTTCACAATATAGAAATATAGAATATTTTACTTATGTACGAATGAATGACACGACCCCTTCAAGTTGTGGGTTATCTATCTATCTAAATGGCGCTATAACCCGTGGTGGGTCCTGGCCTCCTCAATGAGCTTGCGCCATTCAGCTCTATTGTGCAGCCGCTTTCCAATTCCTGACTCCCAGCAGGCTTCCGGCGTCGGCTGCCACACCATCTGCCCATCTCACCCTCGGTCTACCGGCTCTACTATTCCGATGGAGTACTTCCTCTAAAACTTTCCTCGGGATTTCAGTATCTCCCATCCTGGCCAAGTGACCTGCCCAGCTCAGTCTTCCCAAGTTGTGGATTATAAGGGAGAAAAAATCGTGTCAGTGTTAACGTCAGATTTTTTATCTAATATTTATGAGCAATGTTGGTACCCAAGCCACCAATATTTTAAACATTAATATTCTCCTCTGCACTAAATCGGCTTTAGTTATGTTAACTCCCGTATATCAGGATAATATTGGTCGAATTATAAGTCCGTTGAATATTAAATAAACGGGTAAAAGTCGGGATTACACCCCTACTTACCAGCGCATTCTGCTATTTTTTTTTTTTTTTTGTTATCCATCACTTAAATCATATTTAAGCTGAATATGTTATTTACATTTTTTAAATTTAAAAAAAACGGAAATAATATGAATAATATATGTCGATCCAACTCCTAAGTGGGATATATAATTAAAAAATTACTTGCATGATGATGGTACTTTCCTATTTGCAAACTCCATACTTTCACCATTCACATAACACATCCTTTTCCAAAAGGAATCATACACCGTTTATTATTATTACATCCCGAACCGCTTAATTCCTTAAAATACAAAAAAAAAAATGAGGAATTCGAATTGGATGATCATCCATCGTTAAGATAAAAATATTAATTATATATCTTCCATAGAATGACTGTCCATCTTTCGTGGTCCTACAAACTCATACGTTGGCCATTACTAAGTTTAAAACCCAGATGGTGCATTTTTTAGATTCTTTAAATTTATAATCATGCTATTTGAAATTTATGATGTTTTTTAATGAACACTGCGAAAAAAAATTCATTATTCCGAAATTTGATAAATATAAAAACCTAAGAGCCAATAAATGAATAAATATTATGAAAAATATAGGAAATTATAAGTTCAGTAAATTTACATTATAGGTTTAAGAATGTTAGAGTTAGCTTTATATCGCAAAAAATATTATTTGAATTTATGACATCGTAAACTTGAATTATTTAAAAATATTATTATTCCCTTAATAATTTAATTCAAGCGTTGGTTGAATTATTATTGACCCCCAAAAAAGGGAACAAATATCTTTTACTGTTGGCTTGTACTTTCTCATTAAGACAGTCTGACTTGTAGCACAATACCCAGGAAGGTAATAATTTTTTTCATTCTCTTGTTAAATTGAAATGAAAATTTGTTTAGGATATTTTAATGTAGAATATGTTTTTTGGGAGGCACCTATTTGGTAAAAAGCAAACGTTTCTCATGTGAAAAAGCGAACGACTTATCTCATAGTAGTAAGGGGTGTTCTGGGCGGGTTCTGGGGAGAGGGTTCTGAAAAACGTATTCTACATACATATGTTGCAACTGTCATACGACAGATACGGTTTGAGTTTTTTTTCAAAATAAACACTAAACTGAGTTTATAAACTAAGTGCATTTTGTGATGATAAATCTAAATTTGTGGTAATTATATTTATAGCTGTATTCCTCCACTACTTCCTATTAAACACTGGGATCTCCTAGTTTTTCTAGGATATGCTCTAGTGGAATTAATTCTCACTTTTAAGTTGGCCACTTCTGATAAATAAGGTAAGAATATGATTGAGGTGTCCTCACGCGTTGGTATAGTAGCTAACGCACTCGCCTTTATGCGAGAATTCCGGGTTCGATTCCCGTGAGGGCAAAGTCGGTGTTGACCCAGCACCGTGATAAAAATTGGAAAGCTACAGTTAGTAGCGCCCTAGGTAGCGAAGGCCGGAACTAAATGGCGTGGGAACTGCGGCGTGTTTACCACACGCCCCCCTATTGAAATCACCGTCTGGCAAGCCTTGGCCCTTTATGGGCTGTTGCGCCATAGGTTTTTTTTTTTATAATGGAAGTAATTTATTTTATTTTATTATTGGGCACATGACAGATATTCCATCAGTTTTGTTTTTGGCAACAAAGAGGTGTGCCAAAATACGAAGCAAATCCGTAAGACCTAATTAGAATAAAATTTGCTAAATATTACTTTTAATATCAGCATATTGATTCTGACATCAGCTTCTGATTTTGGATTTAATATTTGGTTAAGTGCCAGCTTTAAAACGTCATTTTAAGTTGTTTGCTCTTTTACGTATATCGATAACTGTGGCTACTGATCCAAACATTGTTCTAAAAATTAAGTTTAACCATTTTCAAAGAATCACAAGGTAAAATTAATTACCTCTTGAAGAATTTCTGTGAAATATCTACTATGTATATCAGATTAATTTGATGTTTTTTTTTTTACGGGCTGAATCTACTGTTTTCTACGTCTGGTAATAGAGCCAATGCAAGACCAACTAGAGGTTCTACCCTGCAACTGGTAAGCCACAGCTACCACTTGTAACTTTGCCCTGAGTACATCTCTTATTTTATTAAATTGCACACGAATTGTCGGGCACACGATATTTTTTGATTAAGAACATCCAATATTTTTGCCTGCATTGCTTATGGTTTGATAAAATGCTTGCTTTTTTCTAAGACAAGTTAATATTCACATTGGTATATATAAATTGGTATATTTAAAAATAGTTACATAAATAGGAAGTAACTATTTAAAGAACTAAATTTTATCATACAAAAATTAAATAATTTCATTTTATTTTCTCTTATTGTCATTTTCGAGAAAAACTGAAAAAAAGAAACAAATCTTAACATTCGTATTTTTTTAATTTGAATTATTCTGCTAACACACAATACACATCATATCTAACATCATAAGAAAAAAAATGTTTACTTATGTTTGAGACAGTTCAGATTTCCCTCTAAAATAACATTTCAATATACTATGAAAGGGTTACATCAGCTTTAACATGTTAAGTACAATCAATTTTCTGGTATTTTATCCGTCGTAGCATGCATATTTATATTCTTCCTGACCGGTTTCGGATTTTCATCCATCGTCAGAGCAAATTAACCAAGTTCGTGTAGAGAGTTCACTTCAACTTGTTGGTTGAGTAACAAGTAACAGAAACACTAAGTTGAAGTGAACTCTCTACACGAACTTGGTTAATTTGCTCTGACGATGGATGAAAATCCGAAACCGGTTAGGAAGAATATAAATATGCATGCTACGACGGATAAAATACCAGATGTTATCCAGCATTGCGGATCCATCCACATATTCAACAATCAATTTTGTTGTGAACATTCCGAATTTGAGAAAATAATTAATAACAAGATCATTGGAAGTTGTGAAATGCAGTGTGTGCGTGTTTTTTTTTTCATACGAATTGTTTTTATGCTCCAATAAAGTGAATGCAAGATAATGCATTTAATTATATTTTATTGGGTGGTTAATAATTTTATTGTGAATTTATTTAATTGAGATTTGTTCAGTTTCAACTATTAAGTTTGTATTAAATTAATTTGTAAAAAATAAATGTTTCTTGTGTTGGGTTAAGCAGAGCTTGAAAACAGCAGAGATATAACAACAGTGTTTAGCCTGCTTCATTTTATTCAATCATCATCAAGATGTCTTGATGATACACAGTGCGATAACCCAGACTTGCCACAGTGCAAAATCAGTTTACAATCATTCAGAGTGTGTGAAAGTATTATAATTAAACTTGAAGCACTGTTTTATCAAGACATCTTGACCATAAAATGAAACAGGCCATCATCACTGATGAATAAATCTCTGACAATAAATTGTTTGTTCTTGTATGCATTTAATTTCATTTATCCAGTAAGTAGATAATAAAATGTTGAGATTATTACCAATAATAGATTTAATACTGAATAGAATTTCATGTTTGAACCAATCATGGACTCTTTCTCAGATTCTATTTATCTTTAGATATCATTTTTCAAGTATCATAAACATTGCCAACTCAGAAAAGAAAAAAGACACATTTGAACTGTTGAAAATCTTGACAAGTGGCAGTTAACCAGTTTTATGGTGTAGTTTGTGAAATGTCTGTGAAACTTCGCATACAATTGTTAAAACATGTTCTATTTAACAAATAACTAATGTAAGACAACGAAAAAAAAAACACAACGAAGGAACACTTGTTTGAATTGATATTATTTGTAGGAGTGTGTAGTGGTGAAGTGATATTATAACAATAGAAATGTCAGTTTCAGTGAACAGTAAAAGTGTCCGTTCATAGATCTGATATCACTTTCTCTATCTTTTTTTTTAAAAAAAAAAAACAAAAAACTACAGATATATTCTTAGTGAAATATCTTATCAGATTTACAATCCATAGTTTTGTAGCAGCTACAGTCTTCAAATAGAGAGAGGCAGTATTTAGGTTTACTGGTCGATCGTCATGAAGCTGTTGTGGAGATTCTTGTAAAACGGGGACAGTGTTATATACATTGAAGTACTCTCCAAGTAACCCTTGTTACTTTTCTAATCTTACATTTTATATATTAGAGTTTTTCAAGCGTAAATTGTTTCAATTCTTGCCTGTTGCATTACAAAATTGAACAGCCACTTGTACCATCTCTGAAGAATGGCTGGATTTAATTATTTTATTTAAAATTGTATTTGAGGGAAATTTTATAAAACCTTTTAATAGTAAACTGAATTTTGACATAGAATTCTAAAAATTGGTTCAATATATATAAATTATACAATATAGAATATACGCATGAATAAGTTAAAACAAGAGTACCTTCTTCAAATAAATAATCTTACAAATTAAAGATAAATATATAAAAAAAAAAAAAATCCGTTTCGAAACCCTCATACAACTTCCTCTTACTGCAGTTTACAAAATTTTAATTGATTACTATACTGAATTTCGTCGGCAATTTTTTTTTGTGTGGAGAAAATCGAGAAAACTGAAAAAAATTTAAATAACTGTAAAAACGCACTTCCGGTTTACTAATTTTCTTGAAATTCGGAATTTTGGGAATCTATTTATTTCTAATTAATTTTGTTTTGATGGTAGAATTGTATAATCAACTATAATAGCACTTTAGAGGAAAATCTCATCCACCCCTTCACCAAATGTGTCCTTAAATGGATTTCTACCCGAGAAATATTTCAAATAAAATTTTTAGCTGATTATATGTGTAGTTGACATTATTAATAAGTTTAAAGAAAATAACTGAGAGCCGCTTTTGAGAAAATAATAAAAAACTGGAAAAAAAAAATCATTCAGTAAAGTGGCATTTCCGTTTTTTTTTCAGGAAAAGCTTATAACACAAGTCTCATGTGGCAATTTAACGAAATACAAAGATATATCCGGTGAAATCTCTGATTTCGAAAATTTAACACGATTATAATAATTAGTAAAAATGAATTTTTGATTATTAGCATTTGCTTTTTATAAATTTAAGCTCTAAATTACAGTCACTTACTCAAAGGAACTCTCCGTTTTCATTTGTTCAAAAAAATCCCTAACAAAAGCTACCATAAAAATGCAGATTACATTGGAATATTGCAAAATAAACAATTTGAAATCAATAATAATTATGTTTTTATTATTAACCACTCATCCACTCTAACGGAGAGTAACAGCCTCTCTCGCACAGAGAGGAGAGGTTCGGCCAGTGGATATATATATATGAGAAAGAGACAGTCAAGGATCATTCTATTGAATTCAGTTTTACACATCAGATATCATTCTGTTGATTTACACATCAGTTTAACATCGCTCCGTTCATATCATTTTAGCCACGTCAGTCTGTCAGTTCAGTTCAGTTAGTGTAAAGTCCTTGGCAGTCAGTCATATACATATGTATCAATTATATATCTTAAACCAAATCTTAAGGTGTTATAAAAAAAAATAGAAACAACATAAAATATGAACTTGAAATAAATATTTTCAAAATAAACTGTTATAGAACTACTGTTATCAATATTAAACTAAATCACAACTATAGTTTAAAATAAATTTAAATGTGCTATATATATCATAATTTTTATTTAGTTTGTTTATATAGTTTATTTAAAAAAAAATTATTTTGAAAATATTTATTTTAAGTTCATATTTTATGTTGTTTCTATTTTTTTGATTTGCATTAAAACTTTTGTACAGACCCTGAAGAAGACAATAAATTTGCCGAAACGTCAGTAGAAATTTAAAAAGAGTTCTTTTGAATGATCGTACCTCACCACCCAATTTATAACAGTAATAATTATTTTCGGATCAAAATAAATACTAAAATATTTTTCAATTCATTAGTAAGTTCAGCTATAGAGCAGGAGAAATACCAATTAAACTTTATTACTTAATACTCAAATTAATTCAGTAAATAATTCGTCTAATTTATGAAAGAGTATCTTACGTTTTCTTACTCCTAGCAAGAGGCAGTATTGCAAGCGTGTCAAATTTTCAATATCGAATTTTCATCGGAAATATCCGCTTGAGGTCCCCTGAATCAAAAAAAGTGGTTTTTAGCAATTGGTAGGTACGTATGTGTGTATGTGAACGACGGAGCTCAAAAACGAAAAATCGTAGAAAGTTCAACTTGATATTCCGGTTGTCAACCGGAATTTCCAGGCGGGGTTATATTTCCCTCTGTATCATAGTTGAGTATGCGATTCTACCATCTGAACAAAATTAATTAGAAATAAATAGATGGCCAAAATTCCGTGTTTCAAGAAAATTAGCAAAACCAGAAGTGAACTTTTTCTGAACAGTTTTGTCAGTTTTCAGAACGAATTTGATTGAGCTATAGAGCAGGAACACTAACTATAAAATTTGTCAATTACAATTTTGAAAAGTGGAGTAAGAGAAAGTTGTGTTAGTGTATCACACTAGATTTTTTACTGTTAGTTTCAATAAAAGTGTTCATTAAAGAAGCTTGTTGCCTAAAAATTCTTTTTTAAATTCTCAAGATGGCTTTTCCTTGCGTCGTCGTCCAGTTTGGTATAATGATCATGGCCGTCGAAAATGCTGCTTGGCATTGTCACTTTTCATGGTTTTTATTATTTCACTGCTTAGATTTGGCGTTCCATCACAAAATAATCTGTTTCCCATTCGACCTTTGAACGTCCTTCTTTCATCTGCCAAGACCCTTCTGCTTTTCAACTCTGCCTTAATAGACATCCTGTTTTAATGAGCCCTGTAAATTAAAACGGTGAATTTATTAGTAGCCAATAACGTAGTAATTGAAAAAATGAAACATGTTAGTTTGTAGAAATATTATATGCATCATTGCAAATAAGAACTTTCGTATTATGGTTTGATTGGACAACACATTATTTTTTCGTATGTAATAGGATCCAAAGAGAGGATCCATAGCAGAGAAAGAGAGACAGAAATGACAGGACCACTCTCTCGGACTAGAGTGAGAGAAACCGCATAAATACAGCGACGGGAGATAAATATACAACAGAGTTCCACTCTACCATACTCTACCATTTTAGTGTAAAGTCCAGGCAGTCAGTGTCACTTTTAACATTATACAGTCAGTGTTCAGCCATATCTGTTGTTCACTCAAACCAAACCATTTCTGCTCCTTCATTAAACCCATTATGTACACTTTGCTAACGTCCGCCGCTAACCTGTTTGCCGGGCCGCAGGTTTGTTCAATACTGCTCTAGATTTTACATGCAATGAAAACTTCGAATATGCTAATGAACTACTAATGAAAGTATTGGGTTTTCTTTAATTTAAGATAAACAAGATGAGGATTAATAATTGTTATTCACATTAACTTATTTTTGTTTGTAATAAGTTTAGATTAGATTGAAAAACGGGGAGGGCGACCTACATTAAGTGATATCTATCGTGGCTTCGAGATTGCTTGTCCTCAATTAAAGAAACCTTGATTTCATCAGACCGGCACACTCACAAAGGATTTGTACCGGGGTTTCCTCCTCGATCTTACAGAATCGGTATATCGCGTTATCTGCAAGTAGTAATTGGTGCATGTGCCTATTCAGCCTACAGTGCCCTGTTAGTAGACCCACTATTAGCCTTATGTCCCTTCGGTTATGGCACAGTAGATCCCTGGCAAATTTAGGCGAATTTCTCTTAATAAAGAGTTTAGCCTGCCTCCTGATGTCTTGGTGTTCTTTCCCACGATTGCAGACGCTGGTCTTCTATCCAATCCTTGATCGAAGCCTGAATCTATTCTATTCTGAACTTTTATTAGGCTCTCAGCTTATTTACTAATTATGTTTTAAAATATGTGCTGAATTCTTTGTATTCTACAATTTCTTGTAAAAAAAAGTCGAAGTTTCTTTGATACTTTTTCATGTTCATCTTGTGAAATTGAAAAACCAAAAAAGTCTTTTTTGCATTTCGCTCTTCTTTTGTATCAGGCACTAGTGCAGTAAAGTTAATATATTATGGAAATACTTTCAAACTCATGGGAATTCTAGAAACTTGATAAATTGAATATAATATATCTTTAGTGGGAAATTAAATTTTTTTTTAATATTAGCACAATAGTAAATATTCATCTCAATGTCACAGAGGGTCTTTTAGTACTTTGCTTATAAATAAGAAGGAACTTATCTCACTATAAATAAAAAAAAATTAGAGAAAAAAAGACAATTCACTGTAATAATGTGGTTAGTGTTGCCTTAATATCTAATTTATAACATTAGTGTGTATGGAGGTAGACAGTTTATCCTAATTCTATTAAACAAGTACTTTGAATAGGTTTGGTAGTATAGTACTATTACTGGTAAGGTAAGCTTTAATGAGCTGTCCCTAACAGTGATGTGCAGTCCCTAGTATTGTAGTATGAGATTGCCAGATTGCTGTAGACATTCCCTACTCTATTTGAATGATTGCCACTGTCATGTCCTGTGTATTTCTCCCAGGCATTCATTATATTGTATCACATTCATTGTATTTATTATTTATTTATTCATATTATGTCTATTTTAACTTATTTATTAATATCTCTATCTAAGGTGTTTTAAAATAATATTGGATTAATAATATGCCATATGAGTAGAAAAGATATAATTAACTTTTGATTTATCCCTTACTAACTGGACCAAGGGAAGCATTGCAATCGTCACAAGTTTTCAAAATTAACTTTTCATCGGAAATAAATGCGAAGTTTCTTGAGTATGAAAAACTGGTGGTTAGAAAATGGTCTGTGTTTTGTATGTGATTGTGTTATTTAGACAATATAATTAAAAAACACAAACAAAAATAAAAAAAATCTGAAACACTCACACAACTTTCTTTTACTCCAGTTTACAAAATTATAATTGACAAATTTTATAGTTTGTCTACGAAATTTAATGAAATTCGTCGAAAACTGAAAAAACTGTCCAGTAAAAGCGCACATCCAGTTTACTAATTTTCTTGAAACTCGGAATTTTGGCTATTTATTTATTTCTAATTAATTTTGTTTGGATAATAGAATTGTATAATCAACTATCATACACTTTCGAGAAAAACTTAACCCCACCCCTTCACCAAAAGTGCCCTTAAATGAATTTTCCCAGAGAAATGTTTTAAATAAAAGTTGTAGATCTTTGTATGTTTACTTCGTATAGGAATTTTCAAGGAAATCGTCGGAGACATTTTTGATAAAATCCCGAAAAGTGAAAAAAAATCATTTACTAAAGTGGTAATGTAAAAGCACTTCCGGTTATCCGATTTTTTGAAAATCGGAATTTCAACAACATATTTAATTCTAATTAACATTATTTAGGTGATAGAATTGTTTGATAAACTGGAATAGCACTTTAGATGAAAACGTAACCCCACCGCTCCCCCATAACTGCCCTTGAATGAATTTTTTCCGAGAAACATTTCAGATAATAGTTGTAGCTCTTTGTATGTCTAGGTCATATGGCAAGTTTAAAGAAAATCGTCAGAACCATTTTTGAGAAAAACGCAAAAAAGTAAAAAAAAACAACAAGTAAAGTGGTACTTCCGGTTTGGGGAATTTTGACATATGACCCACTGTCAGTTGCCATGGTGATACCTAAACGGAATATTAAGTTTCAACTTTCTACGGTTTTTCTTTTTTGAGCTATGCTGTTACATACACACACAGACCATTTGCTAAAAACCACTAATTTGGACTCAGGGGACCTCAAAACGGATATTTCCGGTGAAAATTCGATATCGAAAATTTGGCACGATTACAACACTTCCTCTTACTAGGAGTAAGAGAAAGTAAAAAATCTGGTGTGACCACATCATACTCCAATTAATGTAATTTCATTAGAAAAGAAAACTTTAAAATTGTAATGTTTAGAAACGTTTAAGATAGGTTTGCCGTAAAAAAAGTTGCTAGTGGTTGACATATATATATCTAAGAGGACGCTATCTCAACAACATATACCGTCAGTAACTAGGGGCATCCAAAACCTCTATAAATGAGGTTTTTTTTTGTTTTTTAAAAATATTTCCAGTAAAATTGGTACATTTTAAGTGAAATGCAGTGAGCATTTCTAGTTTAAAGAAAATCGTTGTAGCTGCTTTCAAGAAAATACCAAAAAACCTGATAAGGTAAAATCCTATTTCCGGTTAGCTGATTTTTCTTCAAATTTGGAATTCTATCAGTGTTTGTATTGTAGATTAATATTATATAGACGGTAAAACCATACATTGTACTGAAATTGGGACGTTATAGGAAAGCATAACGCTTCAGTTCCCTTAGAACACCCAAAAAAAGTAACTTTTCCTATGAAGGTTTTTCAATAAAAGTTATAGATATTTATATCTGTACATAGTATTTAGGTAGACAGTATTGTAATTTGAATTTTAAAGCAAATTGTTCGAACTGTTTTCGAGAAAAATCATGAAAAATTTTCTTCTTCTTTTTTATTCTTCTTCTTCATCCAACGCCCGTCCGTGGCCGCTCGGCCATTTGACGCCGTGCCATCCAGTAGAGTCTGGCCCGCCCTTGCAAACTGTTTTTTCGGTCATTGGCTTCCAGGCCACTGCAGCTAAGAAGATGTTCGGCCGTTCCTTCGCCTTCCATACACAGGGGGCATAGGGGGGGAGTCAACAAGGCCAAGGCGGTGCAGGTGGTTCTGGAGGATGTCGTGGCCGGTAGCCATTCTGAAGGTGGCAATCGCAACGTCTCTCGGCATTTTGTTGGGGATGGGGATGGTGGATGTGACGATCGGTTTCCATCTTTTACCAACGGCAGCCTCCTCCCAAGACGTCCTCACTGTTTCCTGAACAGATAAGTTGATGATGCCACATGCTGATTTGTATGTGGCTGGTTGTTCTACTTGAGGGTGCAAGCAGCCGTCCTTCGCAAGCTTGTCCGTGCGCTCGTCCCCCTCAATCCCACAGTGTCCGGATACCCACTAGAGATGGACTTCTGTTCTTGAAAGAAGTTGGAAGAGGCGTTTCTGGCATTTAGGTACTAGTTCTCCCTCCTGCGGCTCGGGGGAAGTAATTGCTTGCAGGGATTTTTTTTTTTTTATAACGCCCGCGCCCTTACTGATTTTCCCTCATTCGGCGCCTTGCAACCCAATATAATGTGCTCGCGATTGTCCAAGTCATTCTTTTTTACATCTTCCAAACCAACACAACGAAGCAGATGTTGGGCAATTAGGGCATACAGGACAATTAGGGCTGTCCATTACTCCAATGCGGAACAAGTGGATCTGCGAGAAGGCGGTAACGAGAAGGGTCCCCCATGACTCTCCCTCAGCCTGCCTCAGTCTCCCAGTTCCAGGAGAAGGAAGAAGTGGACGCGGCTGCTGTTGTAACGCCAAACTGTCGGCTTGGTCGTTCCCAAAAACGGTCACAGTGGTCAGGAATCCACTGCAGAACCACATGGCATCCATGAGATCAACATGTCTACATTTTTTCTTGCCTCAATCACCTCCCTGCTGTCTGTATATATTGCCTCCCTGCTGGAAACCGCTAATATTGCAGCCTGGGAATTTACAAAAATTACTAACTCAGGTGGAGTTGTCCTTTTTGCCATTTCCATTAAAGCCATTGAAATGGCCTTGAATTCTCCGTCAAAATTTGTGGAATTTGCATCAACCGGCGCAGAAACCGAGAAAGATGCACGGTATACTCCGGCCCCAGCATTACTGCTACTTGATTGGGCAGAGCCATCTGTGTGTAAATGCAGCCATGGTTCAGCGGGGTAACGCGTACATATGGCGAAAAACTGAAAAAAAAAAATTACAGTAAAGTTTCATCTCCGGTTGATGAATTTTGTCCGAAATCTTTCCTGTCAAATGCAGATGGTATTGTCTAAACGGAATACCGAATTTTTCGATACGATTTTTCGTTTTTGAGATAATTTTTCCACACACACTCACACTACTAGGAGTAAGAGAAAGTAAAAATCAGCAGAAGTCACATAAAATCGAACCCAGTACCACAATACACCTTAGCATTACAGTCCACGCTTCTAATCACTCAGGTATTTCTTCTAACTACCATTAATGTGTATGAAATTGTGGCTAAAATTCCAGTTTGGAGATAATCTCTTGACTACTGATGCGAATTTCCTTGAATATGGATGTAGATTTTGTTTTATTATTTAGATTTCCTCGAAAACTTCGATTTCATCGAAAGCTACATCGATTTCCTTTTAATTTCAAATGCTATGAAATGTAATTGGTGATGTTGTGTATTTGTGGTTGTTGGTTGTGGCGTGAGCGGTTTAGTAAAAGGGCTTTATGTATGTTTGAGATAGAAATATTAGTAATAATCAAGAGACCACCACTGTTTTCAAAATAAATATATTATTCTCTAAGCAAATTTAAGTACATTACAATATCACAACTGTATCTTAATAAAATGATGTTTATCTAGAATAAAGGCAAATCTCGCAAGAGTTTAAGAGAGCGATTCCTGAAGCAAGTGTTCTGGGTTTGAAAGCAGAAGTCAGACTGTCCGAAGGAATGCCTTCCTTTACAAAACAGTTGGCCAAGTCGCATTGTATTAATTTAAGGGATTTTTGTGCCTTTGTTTCCCTAATAGCAATGACCTAGATTGTAGTATACCTGGTTCTATCCCCATCACTAAATACACTATTTGAACTATCTAATTTTCGCAAAACTATTTTCCAAAAGTATTATTTTTCTATTTTGTTCTTCCAATACGCTAACTGCAATCTTTCTGAGGAATCTGTGATGTTAAATTTCATAGTTGTTTCAATGTTATTAGCGCTCTCTTATGGACTGTAATGTAATCACTTCTACGACCTCAGTTGGTCAGATATTTTTCCCCCACCATCTGTATTATGTTTAGGACAAAGGAGTAAAATGTGACGTTTAAAGAAAATTTATCCTTTCTTACATAATTTATTGTATTATGTATTAGCAAACAGTAAAAGAGAGTCGTCCAGGTGTTTCATCACCCCCAGACTTTCTTAAACATTATTTTCATTTCTGTCTACATATGAATACATTGATTATTAGCGACCACTTTTAATGATTTCTCTTTCAGTGAACACGATGCCTGGGGCGGTATTCTTCCATATCCTTTACACGATATCAGAAGTTTTTTTTTTTGTTTATGAAGTTTGAATACAGAAACATTTTGGTGCTTGAAATATTTAAAGCAAATTAATATGTGATGAAACAAGCTGCTTTTAAAGAGAACTTTTTAAAGAGGAATTTATACTTTTCTATCCTGGTATGTGGCGCCCTGTAACAAGTTTAATAGAATTATTTAGTTTTATAGAAATAAATTCAAAAGTTAGATGAAAACTGCTTTACAGAGAAATCTGCTATTTATTAAGGTTAAAAATAGCAATTTACAGGAAAGTATATAAAGCGCTGAGCAACAATCTTCTAGTTACGTTTGTTAAACATTGGGGATCGTTCACAGTTTGGAGTGTTCAGCTTTCAGTTGCTGAACTTTTAACATTAAACACTTGGCACCCTTAGAGGGAAAGGATTAGACACTTCTTGTGAGATCTGAAGTTCTTCGATTATCTGAATCTAACAAAGGAACTCGTACAATCACTTCCAAAAATTATATAAGGAAACTACAGAGGTAGTTTTGGTATTATTGATTTTCTTTATTACATAAACAACTTTTTTTGAGAGAGAGAGAGAGAGAGCTTAAAAATCAATATAATGACAGCAATAGCTTCTACAACCTGCAATTGCCTATGTGTTGGTAGAAAAAAGTCAGCGCTATCTTTTCTTTCAAGACACTCTTATAAATTATATAATTGGCTTTGCAGTCTCTTCTGCTTCTTTTTTCTCTGTTTCTTTCAGAAGATAAGGGCCTGTTGAGTTGTTTAAGACGCTTTGTTGACTTCAGTATATATTATTTTTGGTTGTTTTGCCTATATGATAAAGAAGGGATCAGCTCAGTGGTAGTGCGCTGGACTAGCTTCGCGGATGTCACGGTTTCGAATCCAGCACAATGCCCTTACATTTTCCTTTCCTTGGATTCTCTACAGCTCACTGTCCGGATGATAGGCTGTGTTGTTTATAGGCCAGCACTGCACTGAGAAGGCTTTGGGGAGGCACAATAGATCGTAGTGCATACCCCCTTTAAAAAAAGGAAATAAAAGGCCTATGTGATATTATTAAGAAGTACATACATACATAAATACAATAAGTACATAAGAGAAGTATCAATCAATGTAGACTTACAATTGTATTCTTCTTACAGATTGTTTGGGATGTCTAGGATGAGGCTACGGAAATTATAAACAGGGAATAAAAGGAAAAGCTTGCAGCTTGAGGAAAATATTATGAAGATATGCTTAATTAGTTTGTCTAGGAACTAAGAACTAGAAACAACTAACACAACCTGCTATCCTATCTTTTCAAGGTTCACGGCACTTGAAACAATACAAGGCACTAGTGGCTCTCATTTCGCGGCAAAGTCGATTGGGAGTTTTAGCCAACGGTTTTGGATGAAGGAATGTTCTGGTATTATGGAAGATTATCGTGGAAGTGGACAATTTTAATGTATCATATCTTACTGAGTCAGTCCCAAGTTTTAGGAATTTGTTTTGACTTGTTTGGAGTATCTTATTCAGGCTCCAGGCGGAGAAGTGTAAAAGTAACATGGGTCAGATGGTGTCTTTTCAGAGTAGGAATTTTTTGTATAGTGATTTTTGACTCACGGGTAAGTACTGTTACAGTCATTTTACCTGAATTCACTTTGTACTGTACTTGGGTCGAGAAGTTTAATTTGTTATCCAAAGTTATGACTGGACGTTGTTAGTGCAAGGGATCAACGTATTATTTTCTATTCCTGCAATTTTGGTTATCTTGGTTAATACGTACATTTGTCAAGATTTGATTTTAATGTTTTAGTGTATATTTTGATGTGTTCAGCTGAGCTGGATTTAGCGTAACAGAATACGTAACTCAGTACACTCACTTACTCACTACTAATACACAGTACTTTACACACAGTACAAACATTTTACAATACAATGTACAAACAATGACATGCAAAAGAGCCACAACATAACTTTTAGTACAGTGGTTTTCACTTTGTAGCCGTCACACCCTTTCTACATACCCTGATTTTGGCATAACAGCGACTTATATCAAGGAAGTTAGAAAATAAACAGACAAAATATTTATTTAGTAACTTGTCTATGTTACAGAAACTAAATAGATCTATATCTACTTCAGGACATTTTACTTATATAAACTATTCTACTTATGTAAACCAAGAAAAACAAAAAAATCATTAGTGTCCTTGTATGATTAAGACACTTCATTCTTAAAATAAAAAAAAAAATCGATATTAACTTGTGAAATTTGTTTATTTATCAACCCCGTGACCTTATTTAACACGTCATAAGTAATTTATGAAAAAATAAATAATGGACGATCTATACTCGTCATTATCTTTTCACTATTACTTAAACTAGTTAAATTTAATATGAGAGATATTATAGGAAATTATTACATACAAAATAATAGGTAAGAGATTTGCAAGAATTGAGTCTGCTGTTGGCATGCTCTTGGGCACTTGTCTGTCAAGCTAGCTGCTGGCATGGATAGCTTCACATCACTCCCCTTGGATGAACTCTGTGATGGTATTCACCTAAGACATCATTGGAGGCGTAGCAGTACTCTTACTACAAAAACCTCAGCCTTTCTATTTTCTCTTACTCCTAGAAAGAGGAAGTAATGCGATCGTGCTAGATTTTCGAAATTGAGTTTTCACCGGAAATACTTGTTTTGGGGGTACCCTATATACGAAAATAATGTTTTTAGCGAATAGTGTGTGTGTGAGCGTTCACAGAATATCTCAAAAACGAATAGTCGAAGGAAGCTCAAACTTGGTATCCCGTTTAGGCACTACCACTGCATTACACAAGAAGATTTCGGGCGCAATCTCTTAACCGGAAGTGCGACTCTGCTGAATTTTTTTTCTTCGTGATTTTCTCAAAAATGGTTCCAACGATCTTCTTTAAACTTTGTATACTATCTACACACATAAATACCTATCACTTTTATTTGAAACATTTCCCTAGGAAATTAGATTTCTGAGAGGTCCTGGGATGTATGGTCGCATGACCTACATACTATTAATACAAATTAGAAGCCGCAATGATAGCATTCATAATTTGAAGAAAATCGATGTACTGGCAGTGCAATTGTACAGAATAGGTGCAAGCTTTCTTAGTTTAGACATAGAGCGCTCCACATAAGTTCGCTCAGGAATACAATTAAAATCCCCGCCACCATTTTGTTGTCGATAAACATAACAATGCAATTTTAAAGATAAAAAGGAGGTGGTGAAGAACAAGAATAGTAAAGCAAATATTCATGATGCTACTACTGATAATAACAGTAATAATAATAAAATTAATAAGGAAGTATCTATGGAAACAGGTGGTGCGAACTTGACTGTTTTGTATAAGCCTACGGACAAAGATCCCTATATTCTACATATAGAAGGTTGGGATGGGAATGTGGGCAATATCCATCGAGTCCCATTCGGTAAATGGATATATACATAGGACAACAGCTATTCAACTGATATAGTTGATATCAGAGCTGTAGGAAAAAACCGAATGAAAATCCTAACAGAAACACCTGAAGCGGCTAACTACCTAATTAACCACAGAGGTTTGGAGAAACGAAATTTGAAGGCTTATGTTCCAGAATATCGAATTTATTCGAAGGGGGTCATTAGAGGGATGGAAGTATCCTTTTCAGAGGGAAAAATTCTGCACCACCGTGAAGAGATTCGGCAGATCCTTGGCTGGGTGAAGCACCCAGTCATTGAAGCGTTTATTGAAGTAATTGAGTAAATCAATGAGTAGAAGAGATCGGGATGAAACTACTAAATCATTTGAAGTATTAACATCTCAATTTCCGGAAGGTAAAATAATTCTGGATCACTTGCATCAAAAGCAGGGCGCTCAATTCGGAGTGGAAAGGCCCACGTAAAGCTTACAGATGTGGGGCTTGTAGATCCTACAAAGGAACAGAACAAAGAAGTGGTCATAAACCGATTAAAAACTGATAAACAGAACGACATCCCTAAGCATGTTTCAGATGCAGGGGGTCTGAGTAAGATATCAACACGGTCAAATTCTTGTAAATGATGAAAATTATGCAAATAAATATAAGATCGTACCCAAGTAATCGGGACTGTTTGGAAATTTTGTTGCATGAGAGAGGAATTTCCATTTTTATATTTGTATTAATACCAGATTTTATACCAGATTTTTTATATCTTCATCATTGCTATGTATAATGTTTATGAACTCTTGAGCAATATTGATGGGCTCCGAAATCTTGGATAATATGTGGGATTTTATTCTTCACAGCAACCTTCTTTATATTAATTCTGAGCAGTTTCGTCAGTTCTTTTGGTTTCAACAAGTATTTAGACATATTTTCAAAGATTTTGTAGTTTTAAAAAATTATTAGTTTATAATAAATGAAATATTTCTCGTTAGAAGAGATAAAATGTTTTTAGCTTATAATTGTTGCTAACTATTCAAACAAATATGTTCATAATTATTTTCTGCGACTCCCTCTTATCTTTACCATTTTCAGTGCATGGTGCAATTACTTTGTAATCCGAGATATTACAATAAGAAGTAAGAAATCAGATATTACAAATAAGAAGTAAGTAAGACAAGCTAAGCATATTACATAGGTATAATTCACAAGGGAATAGAACTCTGGCATGAGTGATAGCAGGGAATGTGCCTGTTATGTATTTTGTGTGTGTGTGCGTGTGTATATAGGAACGTGCTTGCATCTGTGCATGTGTGTTTTGTTAGGGTTATATGGAATTGGATAAAAGGAAATTCCGGTATAAGTTGAAGTGAACCCAAAGAGTGTAAGTATTATCTGAGTAAGTGAGTACCTCTTAGTATACTTACTGTTTATAACATAGTGTGATACTTATGTCTGTTGTCAATCTCACCACTTTATACTTTACTCTTCTATGTGTAGAGAGTGCGTAAGTACTTATTCACACATTTCATTCTGTACGCGCTACACACTCAACCAAACCTAACCATATTTGTATAAAATCCATCATATGTAATTCAAGAGGTTATACAGGCACATTCAACAGATAAATACGACCATATATTATATAACAATAGTGTTTTAAACCATTTCTCTTATTCTAAATATCATCATTTTACGCACATACCCACACACAAAACACATCTTACCGCAAAACATATGTGATATGAACTCTGTTTAAAAAATCAATATATAATAAACAAAAACTTTTACAGTTAGTTAGTTACACTATAATATTAGTTTTTACACTATAATTCCTAATAAAAATTCAAAACCTTAAGATTTTGCAAAATAAGGGTTTTGTCTATGTCGTACAGCTACCGAAACTGCGAATCCATACAACTATAGTAGAGATCGTCGTAAGTCATGGAACACCGCCGCCTTAAATACTAAAATATGAGAAATGTTTTAATATTCCCACAGGGGAGTTGTGGAGATTAATCCGATGACGGGTTCAAAATAAGTGACATATAAGTAGCTTGTAGTCACGTATAAAAATATCTATTAAAGTAACATTTCCGGTCAACTGATTTTTTTTTTAGACTCGGAATTTTGATAATTTATTCAGTTCTCAGTAGGCTCTTAGACTTGGATTTATGTATGGTGATTAAACCTAGGTTGTTATATGCGTCTGTGGTATGGTGGCGTTGCATTGAGATAAGATCCGCTAGACTGCTGCTTGAGGATATTCAACGCTTGGCTTGTCTAGCAGTGACCGGTGCGATGCGGACCACGCCTACAGCTGCAATGGAAACTTTATTAGGAATTCTACCGCTCTTTGTAGAGGTGAAAATTATGGCAATGAAAGCCTGTTATAGAATTAAACAGGCAGGGTAAGCGACATTTTGAAGGTTCCTGTTACAGGTTTTCCTTCTGATAGAATGTTGAAGGCTTTTGTTTTCGAGCATTCTTACAGTGTCAGGTTACCCTCTAGGGAAGATTGGTCAAGATTGGGGCCGTCTCGCGTGAACCTGATAATTACTTCCGGTTTTACACAGACGGTTCCAGAATAGATGGTAGGTCTGGAGCTGCGGTCTATTTTGAGACCGGAGATCATTTGGCAGTATCTCTTGGTGAATGGACCACGGTCTTCCAGACTGAGGTTTATGCTATTCTTTGTTGTGTCTTGGATGAGAGGGTACGTAACACTAACTTAAAAGGTGTTTGTATCTGCTCGGACAGCCAAGCTGCGCTGAAGGCGCTGAGTTCATGTTTCATCACTTCTAGGTTGGTGTTAGAATGTTCTAAAACACTGGAAGAGCTTTCTTCTCTGAAGGATGTGCTTCTAGTCTGGGTGCCAGGTCACATGGGGATTTTTGGGAATGAGGAGGTGGATAGGTTTGCCAAATTAGGCGCTTCTCTTCCTTTCATTGGGCCCCAAGCCTGGGGCTGTGGCGTGTCCTTGCTTGCTCAGTCTGTCCAGGCTTCCAGACAGTGACCAGATTCGCAGCATTCATCCTATGGTGATGAGCTCAGGTTTGTTTTTTTTCTGGCAGTCACACACAAAATGGCTCATCAGCGGGTCTGGACCTTAGCTTGTTTCACAGAGCGTTCGCTCAGGCATCTGGTTGGATCATCTTCTGGAGCATTGTTTTAAAGGAACCAATCTCTACAAATAGGTGTTTTGGTCAACATGGCTGATAACACAGACTTGCAGAGCGAATTCAGTTATATAACTCTCATATACGTTTATACATTGAGAATGCATAAACTGAATTTGCTCTGTGCCACAGTCTGTGTTATCCACTGTTCCTGACAAAAACTCTCCAATGACAAGATAAGACGAACGCCCGAAACCGGGGTCGATGACCACAAAATGAAGCAGGCTACCACGGAAAATGCCTCTGCTGCTTTCCAGCTCTGCGGAACCAATCACCACAATGAAAATACATCAACCAACTGGGAAATTATCAAGTTTTTGATCCGATTTCTTAGTAGTAGTTTATTCCCAAAATAACTAGATTAACGAAAAACCAATATATAGTCTTTATTGATTCTTATAGTGATTTTTCGATTCCACAACCATAAACTGTTCATCATGACAGAACCTAACGTACATCGTAAGTATTTCAATTTCATAAAATAAAAGCGTTTGTTGAGTAATATCTGAATAATGATGGATAAAGTTGCACAGAATTTTAGAAAAAATTGTCTCAAAAATTGGGAAGATCAAAAGTATGGAATTTGTATAACAGCAGAAGTGATTCGGACGCCATTCAAACAACCATCATCACCAACGACCATCGTTCTCACACTGTCACTATGCCAGTCAGTCTGTCACTCTTTATCCTATCCTATCATACAATCTAAAGTTCTTGCAATCTTAATATTTTCATTCAATATAAACAATGTTCAGTTAAGTCTAACTTATATCTCAACCTAAGTTTTTCTCTTCTATCCAAACTCCCCAAACATTAACTACGTTATGATATAAGTGAGAGATAGTTTATAAGAAAAAAAAAAAACAATTTCTTAACAAAAGTGAACCCATTCTATCTCTACTTAAATAAAAGTTTGTATTGATGAATTTAATTTATACAATAATGGAATTAAAATACATTTTTTGAAAGATGTTTATTTTTAAAATTCAAATAAAACAGGCGTTGGGAAGATTTTTGGAACATTTTTTTACAGAGTGAATAAGTAGATTTCTTTAATTTGTCTCTTTTAGGTGGGAACAGATTCTTGTATTTCGCTCTTTATATTCGAGTATATATAATTTATATCGCTCTTATTTCGTATTTCCCTAAGAAGAAAAACAAAATAACATTATTTTTAGGTTCTTAATTAGCTGTACTGTTCTTTTATTTATTTTTCATTCAAGTAATGATGGAAATTATTTGCTACGTATTGATTCAACTTTCTTTTTTTTTCAACTTTGAAGCTGTTATAAACTTTATTTTTTAAACTTTGTGGCCTTAGTAAGCACAGTATTTACTTTTCATTATTCTAGTTTCACTATTACCAGTTTATATATAAAGTCAGTCCTTTTTAGCTTTTGTCACTTACTTTATCAAACATTTTCAGTACTATACTACAGAGTTACGTGAAATTGGTACGGATTATAGAGTACAATAACTAACCTAGTTGAATGAAATATATATATATAACACAGCCTTCCGAATTCTCTGAAAAATAAGTGGGAGTGTGTGTGTGTAAGGATGGTGTGTGTCCCCCAATGCAGGAAACTCAAACTTGGGGTTTACCTACTACAGTAGTTCAACTACCGGTGATATGTTATCGTAATCTTGGGTAAACTCTAGCTTAACACTACACACTCATATACTCATACACACACTCATTCCAAATTTTCACATTTTTATAGACACCTACTAATAAATGAAAATCACAATAGATCATTAAAACCATAGTGGACTTGGTTTTATTTGTCACTGCCTCTAAACATCAAATATCTAGGGGACAGAAAGAATTGAGTAAAAATACCATAGCCGGAAATACCGTTTCAATGAATGGATTGTTTTCATTATTTGTCATTTTCTCGAAATCGATTTTCTTTAAACTTTTTAAAACACTACAGCATGAAGGCTATTGCTTTTATTTGTGTAATAGATGAGAGTTGGTGTTTGATGATTGTTTGATTTTTGCTTGAAACGAGCGATTTTTAAAGTAATTTAAAGAAATATAATGAGAACTTAGAGAATTAAGAAATAGAATTTAACCACGCTTAAAGGCAAGAAATTGAATGACTAGATATATTTTATTTAACATAAATACGAGCTAAACTAAATATATATAACTAGGATGGATAACTACACGGACAGAGTGACAGTGTAGAACACTTCTTGAATGGAACGACGTGATGCGTTATAGACTTGTTGAGAAAACTTTATCTGTATGACTCTATCTCCTTTCACTTTTGGTCTCTTATATATATATTAGCTTCGTCTCATACCATCGGTTACTTTACAATAGAGTTGACCTAGTCATTTGTCTTTCACTAACATTACTCGTCCCTTTTACCAGTCAACTGTTCCAATTTTAAAATATTTATCTTTTACATTTCTAATTCTCCTTTTTTTCTTGCTTCCATCACATTTGAAACATGTTTCTGTGAAATGTAATTGTAGAAGGAGGTTGAGTTTAGATTTCTTTTTATTGCGCTATTTCAGTATATTATACGATTTTATCGTATGTTACTGTTAATGAAAATTAATTATGTTGCTAGAATTGCGAGTTTGAAAAAAAATGTTTGATGAAAAGTACGAATTTCCTGAATATTTTTTTTCAGTTTGTTCTTCTTGATAACCACACCAGAAGATTTCTTTAAAACTTGGTCTTCTATATATCTATGTCATTTATATAGATATACACTAAAAACGTTTATATAGATATATAAAAGATATATCTAAATACTCTTTTTTAAAACTTTATTCGAAAACATGGATTTTCATACAGATTCGAGCTAGGTGGACATCACGTTTCCCTAATGTCATTCTATTGAAGTGTAGGCATACCAACGGCTATCACCTAAATATGTTACCCTTTAAACAAAAATTACAAATTTGTATAAAAATTGTCATTTAGAAAATATGATTTGCAGTAAGAGAAACCCACACCCTAAATTTTTCTTATAACATTTTCTTGGATGATGAATGTAAGGAATTTATCACATTTAACTTAAGTTCTTTCGTCTATTTCTAACAATATTATTTCATAGATTTTAAAATGATTAAGTAACAAATAACAAATATATAAATAAATAGCATATGAATCAAATTTATATATAATCAATATTATTGGTAAATATCCAACTTAATCTGTCAATTCATTAAAGATGTTTGTGGTTAGTCGCAGTAATTACTGATGCAATTAGTAATCTTTCGAGGTAAAGGAATTTAATCATCTGGAATTAGTTGAAAGTGATTTCACTGATTTATTAAATGGTAAAGATGGATGGATATCTACAGTCAGAGGGAGAAGAGGGAAGGTATCTTTAGTGTTTCCAATCACAATTATATCATTGACTTGCAATTGTTTCATTTCTCTAATATTAAAATAATTAAATTATACAAAACTTAATTCACTTTAATGAGCAGACAATGATTTATTAGCTGGTTGATAATAATTCATAGAGTCATTAACAGTTATCTGTATAACTAATGAATTATTCTCCATTATTAAGCAATATTGATGATTTTATTAATAGCCAATAATTTTGAATTATTGTTTATAAAAATTTTAGAAAGTATTTTGTCTTCAGGGATTGATATTTGAATGATTATTTTTCTGTTCAATTAAATTTATTTAATATATTTTCTAGTAGTAGACTATTCTTGCTTATTGTAGCAGGTGAAAGATTGATAAATGGTGAAAATGAAGACACAAATTTACGTAATTTAACAAACACAATTTATATTTAGGCGATTAACTATTAGCCTAAATATAAATTGCTAATAGGAAAAGCGAAAGTGTTACTAATGAATAGAGTGAACGAGTGAAGAGTGATGTTGGTTGCGATATCTGTGAAATATGGAGTGGTAGCTTTGGCTGATAAGAACTACTCTGAATAACGATGTGGCAAATTAGAATTCTTGCTTGCTCTAAAGATGGTTTAGCTAGTTGTGGCTAGTTGAGTGAAGCTTTCAAAGCTGATCTTCAGACTTCACCTTAAAGTTGATCTGGCCTAATATTAACATAATTCATAAATAATCAATTTTACAATTCATCATTTTTTCTCATTTAACAGCTGGTTAATTTTTATATGAGTAAAATTGTGTGATCGATTTTTTTAGGTATTCTTTGAAAATCATTAAGAAAAATCTCTTGCGTGATGGGACCTGACTTTTATAAATGCGAGACGTGACAAATAATACAAGATTGATGCTGTTAGGTAGGCGTACTAACATGCAGTAGCATCTGCTTTGCGTTAATGAACTGTATCTAATGCAATGCCAGGTGATCTCTCTGTCCACTATAAATTTCACGCTACATAGACCACAATTAGGTTGACTGGAAAAGCAGAGAGTGCAAAAAATTAAATAAAGTAAAATAAAATGCTCTACAAGTCCTCAATAAGGACAAATTATGGATTTCTATAATGATTGATTATATCTATTGAAACTTTAAGTTTCATTTCAATGGGAAGTTACCTATATTTTATAATCTTTTTAGAGCACATTACACTAACACTCATTCTCATCATCTATGTAGTTATATATAATACACTCTTTTCTATAAAGGAAAAATTGAACCCTTAAAAGGTATTTCCTGTTTTCACTGTTCCTTTTACTTCTTCTTAGTAGGTCACCTAACTTTAAGGGTACAGCTACAGCAGAAACCTTTCCGCCTAAGGCAAGGGCCAAGAGAGCCCACGTTTTCGTTCTAAACTTTTAATATTACCCTCTCCACGTGGTTCTGTGACGACCTTCGGTATATTTGTGGTGTTATCCCTACAAAATGGTCCAAAGCTGAATATCATATATTCGATCGTTTCCTACTTCCCTTATCATGGCGCCGTTTTCCAAAACAACTTTTTGGAGGTTATCTCATTTCCTGAGCCTGACGGCAGCTTACATATTGTGAAGTTACTGCCAATGCCCCGAAGTAGGAATGGGGATATACAGGACTAAGTAATTATTAGAAAAGACAAAAGATTCAATTTCTAATTTTTCACTATTACATCTTTGTTTTATTACATCTTTATTTTCTACAGGGTAATCTCAATTTCAGTTTGTATGAATTTTTTTCAACTTTTATTTCTATTTACAATTTACACTTTATTACTTATCACATGCATTCCAGTGGTATTTAAAGTAATTATATTATAAAGTACCTATAATGTAATTATGATAGATAATAATTATTATCTACTTTACAATATATCCTGGGCCAGTGCGTAACAATGGTTATTGGAAGTATAATAGTTCGTTTGCCAGACACATGGACATAATAAATAAGGTCGACTCACCTGTGATCAACATGACTGGGATCAGTATCTGCCCAAAATACAATTTTGATATTCAAGTTCAGCTAACGCTAAAAGCAAGAGCTGAATAGGCTAAATGCTGAACATGGAATTAAAGTAAATATTAAAAAAAAAAAAAAACAACGATAATTCTCCAACCGGAACTACCAGTATACTGAAATGCTTTACTGAATGCATTTTTCACTTTTTTGCGATTTACTCTCGAAAACGGCTCCGACAATATTCTTTAAACTTATATAATCAACCATACATATTAAGGAGCTACCACTACTTTTACTGCAACATTTCTCCGGGAAAATTTATTTAAGGGGGCTTTTGATGTGAGGGAGAGGTTATTATTTCTCTACAAACTGCTAATTAGATAATTCTACACTTCTTTCAGCAAAATAATGTTAATTAGAATATCCAAAATTCCGAGTTTCAAAAAATCGGTTGTCTGGAAGTGCGTGTTTACTGAACAGTCTTTTGCAGTTTTCTCGATCAAAATACTGATGGATTTTATTAAAATTGGTATACAAAGTGTACACATAAAGAGACCTGTCACTTTTGTTTGAAACTGTGAGAAAATTCATTAAAGGGGGTTTTGGGTGAAGGTGGAGGTTATTATTTCCTCAAAAATGTCATTTTATGAAGTTCAAATTCTCCTACATTTAGATTCTCATATATTATTGTAACGCAGCCAGTGGTGTCATCTAGGAGAGAAAGCATGTACCTCAAGTTCTCTTAGTAGCCGCTGGGAAGCGCTGGCGTCGCGCTCTAGTTCTTTCTGGAAGAATTGAGAACATTCTAGACACTTCTCCACCGGTATAAATAGTGGGACCACAGAGAGTTGAGGGAGTTTTTCTAGTTACAAACAAAGTGTACGTTTGTGGAAAATGTATAAAAAGTGAACAAAGTAAACTTTTGTGGTTTAAACTGTGAATTAATTGTTATTAAGTATTGTAATTATAATTTATTGTATCTTATTGAAGTTTAGAGTATTTTATCTATACGAACCCACTTAAAACTAGTTGCAGTCGCTAGTTTAGAGGGAAAAACGTTACTTATTTTATTAAGTTTGGATTCTCATACCGCCCTTTCTCCAATACTTCCTATATTCGCTGGAGTTCCTCAAGACACCATATTTGGACCGCTCTTCTATTTCTTATTTACTTCAGACATCCCAGAACACCTAAATACCATAATACATACCTTCGCAGATGATACTGCAATCCTTTCCCCAAACCTTGAACCCTTGAATGGCTATCACTCTCTACAAGAACATATCCTACAAATGGAATCTTGGCACTTAAAATGGAAGATAAAAGTTAACCCATAAAAAAGTATGTATACCGTATATTCACTGGGTAGTAAAATCCTTCCACTGATCCACATTAACCGTACTCTAAATCTCTCCTGTAATAACGTACGTTACGCGGGTTACCAGCTAGACAAAAGACTACCTTGGAATCTCCACACTAGACTCAAACGACTTGAACAAATAGACGGTTCAGACAGACGATCCAAACTCACATTACAAAATAAAAGACTTCTCTACCTTCTACTAGACCTATATGGTCTTTTAGCATAGAAATATGTGGGGAACAATCTTTGCGTTCCAATTCCCGCCATATCCAGTCATTTCAATCAAAAATCCTTCGAAAAATTGTCAATGCACCCTACTACGTTGCTCACCTCACCATCCATAATGACCTAAACATTCCTATCGTCAACCATCTAGCCAAAACTCGTTTCCTTAAATTCCATCATCTTAATCCTTTAATTCACCACATTTTTTCAAACACTATTCCTGACAATCCACGCAGGCGCATGAAGAGAAGTTGGCCCCGCGATCACCTTAATAGAATAATTCCTGATAGTGGAGTGCCATCGCTGGATATCTTCTCCAATCCACACTCCTGTTATTTAAGAAGTTGCCACTTAACAGATTTACTTGTCGCAGTGTATTTGTGCAATTGTAAATATCAATAAAAATAAATTAAAAAAATTTTCTCCTATTGGTATAAAATTAAAGAAAATTAATAATATTTAGTAAACATTATAAGTTTGGAGAAAAATTTTTCAATTTCAGCTACACAATATAAAATGCAATAAAGAGAAAATCTGTGTGAGTGTATTACACCGGCCAAATATATTTTTTTTTTTTACTCATACAACGATTGATTTATTCGTTTCAGCACATTCCATCTTTAAATGAAATACGTAATACGATATTGATTTCCTTTTCCATTTATTTACAAAATATTTACAAATCAAAACTAATTGCTTTTCCTTAAACTACATTCATTTTAATTATTATTTTTACCACGTTCATAAGTTTTATATTTATTTTATGTAAAATAGATATAGCTAGGTGAAATTAAATAGCAATTTTTAGCAAGCATTAATTTCGTAATTCATGTTGGAATATAGACTTTATAGTTTTACTTTGTCGTACTGCTAGTGAAAGTATTACGAATGTGCAAAATTCATAATTGAGTATCCATAGAATTTATATGTTTGTATTTACATTAAATTACTGAACATTTATTAAACATTTCAAGTTTTAAGGAAATTAGTAAATTACAGTGTTTAACATCAGATTTGTTTTTTATTATGCCACACATTTTGGTATACAGTGTATTAGATGATCATATTTCCGTTAGCAACAAACATGGTAGTCATCCAATATAATTCTGTTTTCATTAAGCCTATCATTTATCATCTGCCATATTACTACGTCAGTATTCAAATAACGTATATATATATATATATATATATATATAAAATAAATATTGCAAGTCATTGTTAAAAACGGTTGTGCTAACATTTCTTTACCTGCAACATTCAGAACAGGTAATATCTATCACATATATGAAGGAGCCCCTTGAAGTTTTGCTACTGTCTAAAGTATGCTACCTTGTTAGCAACACTTTGTTGGTACTTCTACTAAATGTTATACACAATCACTGCCCTATTCATACTGCCGAGTGAGCGTGTCGATAGTTCCTTCCCTTTATATTCTATATAATATCACAAAATAATTTGAAAAATACAGGTGTTTGAATTGATTATTGTCTATTTCTTTTCCTTCTCCTTAATCTATCCATATTCCGGAAGTCTCACCATGTTTGCCCTTCTATTTTCCTAAGATAATGCCTGCACTATTGCCTGCAACTGGTTTCGTAGTGTTAATGACTCACTGGAGAGGACCAAGATTGGTTTAGAAAATTGTTTAGAATACAGACACTTCAGTAGCCGATGATTCTTCCTTATTTCCTAAGAAACATTCCTAATTGGGTTAAAGCAACTTCCTGCTGGCCACATTCTTTGTCTTGCACCCTCCTCCGTTCTCTCGTCTTCATTCAAAATTGATTATGCTGAAATTATTCAAACAGTTTTTTGTTAATGAATTCTTCGTTCATCTCTCGCAAGAGGTGCATACGAATTCAGTATATTTAGATCTAAAGGATGAAATTAAAGTAGATAGAGATATTGTACAAAACTTTTATTTTACTATAAAATCTTTGGGTAATCTGTAAAGGTTCTAGGACAAATGCTGCCAAATCTGAGCCGACCAATGCCCAGTTAAAAATAGAAAGATATAAAACAGATAAAACAATAAAGTTGTTTTTTTCTTTTAATTTAAAGCGCGTTACATCTATGGTCTTTGGTGCCCAAAGCCTTCTCAGTACACTGCCGACCTCCGGATAGTGTTCTCTCGTTACAGAAAAGAGAAAATCTAAAGGCAGCACCACTAGTTAAATTAATAGATTATTAATGCAAAACGATTGCTTGATGGAAATTAATTGCTCCACCTGATCAATTGTTCGCTATAGAATTATACGGCGAACAGTTGAAAATTTTATGAACACAGAATTGCTGCAACATCCAGTCTGCCGAAAATCTGAAGTAAAAATCAGAGGCACTGTGACCATGACGTCAGAACTAATCGGCAGATATGTAATGAATGATCGCCTGACGGCCGAAATCCATGATGACAACGTAAGTAATGAGCAATTAGTAAGCAAAATAAATAATCCATATTAATTAATGTAGTAGTATTATATTTAAATTCCTTTGTTTTTTATGTTGTTTTTTTTAAGGGGTTTAATGGAGAATATGATATTTTCAAACTGTTAACTGCCAGGTACTGATTGATGCACTGTCAGTCAGTCAAAAATTTAGGAAATATTTTATTCATTCATCATTCGAACGCATAAAGATATAAAAACATTAAAAATAGAAAGAAACATAGCAGATAAAACCACTAGTTTAATTAATAGAATATTTATATTGTTTACTTATCGTTCAATCGTATAAATATTAGAAGTTTAGTATTCATATCTGATATTCTACCGGAGATTCTTGTCATACCGGAAATATCTGTATCTTGATCTTTTATTACATGGAATTTTATTAACAATTAATAATAATTATGTTAATTATTATTATTTTGTAGCGAACACTTATTTACGGAAGCGAGTTCTCAGCGAATAATTGTCTGGAGAGCGAATGTTCGGCAAAAAATTGACATCTTACGATCAGTAAGATCCTAGTCGAATTCGGACTACATATTTGGAGTTCTTGTACAATCCAACTGGAACACCAAGATGATTGAAACATTGTAGAAAATTTTTCTAGATTAAACTATTTTGAAATTTAAAAAAAAAAGTGATACTAAACACAATGATCTCATTTACAACTACAATATCATGCAATGATCTTGGTGATCCAGATTTTATTTATATTATTTTACTTTAAGTGATATTATTTAAAACTATGATAGATTCGAGTTTTTGAAATCCCCAGACTTCTTCCAGCCAGTCTATGGCTCACAGTTTTGTTATTTACAGACGCTTTAGATACTAGAATAACAGGTTGTGCTTTCTTTTCTTCAGTTTTCGCGATTTTCTCAAAATCGGCTCCTACGATTTTACATCGATACATATACGATAAACTTCGTATGTTTTTTATAAACTTTTGGTACTAACACTTTTATTTCTAGTTTTGTTCGGATTTTCTACTGGTCTACATATTACATATTAACGAATATTACGAAGCAATGAAGAAATGAATTTTAATTGAGCTAAAATGTTTTTTACGAAGATAAATAAGTGAGTTAAAAAAAAAAATTCATAAATAAAGTTACTAAAAAAATAAAACAAAAATATTTTTACTCGCAAGAGAAGAAATGCTACCAACATTGAAAGTGTTTTTTTTAAAGATCTGTGGTGACAGAAACCACAATAATACTACCAGAGATATGTACAAGCTGAAAATGGAATAAAAAAAAAAAAGTTGTAAGAGAAGTAAAATACGAAGGTAAAAGGTTGACTATGCTGTGGCTAGAATAGAGTGCGAGCAAGTTGGATCGAATAGGGTGGCAGAAATTAATTGAGGATGCTCTGGAGTTCTTCAAGGATAATAAAGGTAAGGGAGATGATGAAAAAAAAAAAGAAAAAGGAAAAAAGATCACAATATAGAAGGCGAGGTAACAGAGAGAACTGTCCTCAGCAAACACTGAGGATTGTAGAGGGGAAACTTCGTAACAATAACTGCCACAATTATAAATATATACCGTTATAATGGTTTTAATTAATTTCTAGTTTCATTATTATTATTATTTCGTTAAGGTTTTAAACGTTTGAGTTGAATTATCGTATTCATATTGTGCAATTAAACAAATTTACATTAAATTAGTAAAGATGGATTGCTTATTTCTAAATATTGTGAGTGAAATCACAAAAATGAGATTTAAAAAGACTGTAGGAAAAGAAAGCCTGGTGAAAACTTTCACACGACTTTGAGGAAAAACGTTGGAGCCGTTTTCTTTTTTTCTTGAGAAAATCGCTTAAACTTGGAAAGAATTCATCTTGTAAAGTCACACACCTGGTTGACGGATTTTGACAGATACTTCCATGTCATATCCCATTTCGATAACTAAAAGGAATCAGAGACATTTTCCGTGGCAGCCTGCTTCATTCTGTGGTCATCGACCGGTTTCGGGCGTTCGCCCATCTTCAGGATGCGTTTTTTCAGACAGTGTGAAAACACAGACTTGCATAGAGCAACTTAGACTCACACTGAGTTAGCACTGAGTTTCACACTAAATTGCTCTATGCAAGTCTGTGTTGTCACACTCAGTCTTACAAAACGCATCCTGAAGAGGGCGAACGCCCGAAACCGGTCGATGACCACAAAATGAAGCAGGCTGCCACGGAAAATGTCTCTGATGCTTTCCAGCTCTGCGGAACCAACCACCACAACTAAAAGGAATATTAGATTTTAACTTCTATCAATTTATTTAACTTTCTCTTACTTCTAAGAATTTTATCCGTCATAGCATGCATATTTTTTGAAGTTTCTCACCGGTTCCAGATTTTCTCCCATCATCAGAATAACGTTATCAATTTCGTATAGAGTTGACTTCAACTTACTGCTTCTGTAACCATTACACTTGTTGATTGTATTGATATTTATGCTTGGACGGTTAAAATTCCAGATGTTATCCAGCAATATGGACCCATCCACATATTCTCTTACTTATAGAAAAAAAAAAGTATTGCGGTCGTGTTGCTAGAAAAAGGCTACAGCGATTTTCTTTATGCTTGGAATGCTCTCACTGTACAGATACAATTTATAAAACATTTCAAGATTTTTCTTGAAAAACTAATTTTACGATGGATTGGGTGGGGGGGATCTGTCAATTAGGATAAAATTTAAACTGTCGTTTCAAGATAAGACTGAGGGCGCTTCCATACTACTTAGACACAGTTAACACATGATAATCCCTAGCACATTTTTATGTTAAGTCCATTTAAACGTTTTCAAATATAAGAATTTTATACATTTTTTTCTAGTAGTACGAGAAAATTGTGTGAGTGTTTCTCTTCAGCATTTCTTCTTTTTTTTAAGTAAGCTGTTCTGTCGCCGCATTGAGGAGCGCACTAGTCTAAACCATCATACACTATCACACCTTATCAAATCCACAATATATGGCCGCTGTCACTAGAGTTCTCACACCCGACATGTCCTTGCCGCTACCAGTGAACATATTATTATCATTAACCATCTACGCCAGAAATCTATTCACACCAAGTCTTAGCTACTCCAGTCTTTCTCTAAGTTGCTATTTATCCTACCAAACTCTTCTATCTAATTAGATCCTCTAAGCCTATATGTTTCTTTTTATTTTCCGCTTGGGCTTACAAAATATCCCACTGTGCTACTTTCCATAAGGATTACAGCGTCCCATATCTACTTACAGCGTACACACTAAGAACACTTAGATTGCCATCCCATTATTCATCCAATATAGAGGCCTGCTAAGATAGTCGTTGTGTGCAATTACGTGGGTAGCTTACCCACCACCACGCACATGCAATCACATAGCCATTGTACATTTAGTCCTCCCCCATCCCGTATATTAGGCATTCGCACACAAGTGCAATTTCCAACTTATTAAACGGTTTCACTATCTATAACCAGGTTGTTGCATAAGTTTTAGGGCATGAAAACAACGTTAACCCTCAAAAATCAGATAATAAATATTCTATTTGTATGAATATGAATATATACAATTTAGATCAATGTTTACTTTGATTAATCATCCTTTACATCCAAAATGACCTTCCCTTTCTTGTTGCTAACAAAATATCTGCAACCAAAATGTCGGTAGAAAAAAAAACTGTCATTCGCTGTCCTTCTGAGATATTATTGGAAAAAAGTTGCTGGAAGTCCACTTTTAGGATTCCTAGATTGGACAGAAGGAACTCCCTGTTGGCTTCGGAGGAACCCTTCTATCTGAATCTCTCTCTCTCTCGGACCAATTTTCCTCTCCACTTTTATCCCAATCCTTATTTTTTTCTTTTTTACTAAATAAGCTATTGATTTCCTTTTTCTTGTTTCTATATATTCGTTTATTTATTTTTAATATAAATGTAGAAAAACTAATTGAACATAATTGTCGGCACTTGCTACAATATAAAAAGAGGGATAATAACTATAAAAATATTAAATTTAGGGATGCTATTAGTTCCCAGATTATGGTAAACTCTTTTCTAAATTGAGCATATATCAAGTCGATAATTTCCATAAATTGAGTTCTACTCGACCTAAATAGTAAAAATGAAAAATTAGGATAAAGGATTTGAAAGGTAATATATACTCTAAAACATAATAAAACAAAGTATAAACGTTTGCTTTGTATCTTTAGAGAACCACAGTATTCATTCTGTATTCGATCGATATTAAGTCCTTGTTTTAATAACACGTAAAATGTCATCGATATTCCGCGTTACTAAGTCGGGGGGGGGAGGGATAAACAGCTGAAACGGCCTTTGCCCCTTTGAAAACTAATTTCCAATTTTTTACCCAGTTTTCTTTATATTAAACTTGCTGGCTGCTGACGCTCACAAACAGAACACCATAAAACCTATTCACACATACACCTTCTCACGCCGTGAAAGATAAAGTGTGAGTGTGAGTGTTCATTTGTGGAAAACCACTTTTCCTTTTCCAGGGAGCCTCAAAATAAGTATTTCTCGAGAAAACTCAATTTCAAAAAATTTGAAAAGATTGCAATACTTCTTTCTCTCTTCAGAAATGTAAAGAACAATAAGCAAAGAGAGGAAACTATTGGTATGATTAAGTGTATACAATTGGCGGAATATGGTAACGTAATTATATCTTTGCGTTCTCTTACTAATGTACAAGAAAGTATTGTAGCCACAGTATTGCAAATATTGCAGTATTGCGGTGATTACACTTCCATTAGGAAGTAGCAATTGGGAAAAATAAATTTGGAAAAATAGTTAAGTGAATTTTGATAATATTTTAAGTGAAATAATTTTGGAAAATAAAATAGTGAATTTTAGCTGCTTCAAATAGTGTATTTTAGTGAAGGGGAAAGAGTCAGGTACTATTAAATTAAGGTCAGCGCTATTGAAGAGACAAAGGGACAAGAATCCGTTAGGGTAATACAATGCCACTTGACCAACTGTTTTATAAGAGAAAAATCCTCCGCTAGAGCAGAGCATTCTTTAAGTAGTTTACATTCTGCTTTCAAACAAGAACAGTCTGAATTAGACATTCAACCAGAACATTTGTATCAGGAATCACTCTCTTAAATTCAGTGCCAGTTTAAGTGTTAACATTTGAGTTTTAAACAATCTAGCTACTAGTTATTTGTTTCCTTGCATTTTATAAGTTAATTCAAGATTCAAAATTAATAATTGCCTTGTAAATTTACTAATTTAATATATAGTCAAATTATTTATTTAAATGGTTCTTATTCTCTATTTCTAATACTTCTATCTCTATCTTAATCATACATACACATAAGCCCCTTACTAAACCGCTCGTGCTACAATACTTTACAAACATACAACACTCATCACACCAACGACATTTCAGCGGTATTTGGAAGTTGTAGTATTGCTGCAAATAAATTTTAGAAAGTATCGCCACTATTGAGTTCAGCTTTTCTGGGGCAAATTTTCAAGACTAGATCCCATTAAAAATTATGTTTAAAAGGAATGTTGAGGTCGGTCCAAACAAAAGAACCTCTTTTTTAAAATTTCTACCACGTTTTCGGCCAAATTTATTTCCTTCTTCATGGTCCTGGTACAAAGGTGACATACTATCAAACAAGGTGACTAACAAAAATATAGGAACTTAAACTAAATATTACCAGAATAAAAAATTTTAAACTAAACAATATAAAATAAACTAAGTACAAAATATGATATATATAGAGTACAATTAAATTTATTTTAAATTATTGTAGGCAGATCAATATTAAACTAAATCGCAACTATTAATTAATACTAATAGAAAAATAAACATAAAAAAATATAAAATATATATATATATATATGTGTGTGGCATATATGAGTACAGTATGAAAATAAATTAGGAAATGTACTTACAAAAATTTTTTAGTGAGAATTCCAGTAGTAATTAATAATCTAGTATAACCTGTGACATATCATCACCAAGTGTTACGGACATTGGATGGGTCAAGGTTTATAAAGGGCTAGAAGAGGGGATGGGAAAACCGTGTCTTAGTCTGCATGTTGTTTTGGAAATTCCAGGAGATTGTTATAGCTGAGGGATAGGTTTTTGGTGTCTGTTCTAAAATTAATAGAAAATTTATCTTTTTTAATATAAATATTAAAAATTTTAATATTAATTTACAATTATTATTTAATAGTATTATTTAATAGTTGCGATTTAGTTTAATATTGATCGGTCTACAATAATTTAAAATAAATTTAATTGTACTCTATATATATCATATTTTGTACTTATTTATTTTATATTGTTTACTTTAAAATTTTTTAGTCTGGTAATATTTAGTTTAAGTTCATATTTTCTGTTAGTCCTTGTTTTTGATATGTATTTCAACCTTTGTACAGACCCTGAAGAAGGCAATAAATTTGCCGAAACGTCGGTAGAAATTTAAAAAAGAGTTCTTTTGTTTGACCGAACCTCAAAATCCATTTTCAACATTGAATACAACGGTCGTAACGAACACCAAAAACATTAAAAATTATAGTAACAGAAAGATAGTTTCACGTCATATTTAAATTAAATTTAGTTATGTTGTATAAAAATTGGTAATTATTTTTACTAGTAGCAGCTAGCTAATCAAGTCTAGTAATATTGAATAGTTTAAGCTTTCTAATGATTAATAAATTTAGATAAACCATCCATTCGTCTAATAGATACAACATTTTTCAATAATTTATGGTGCGTACAATTCATATAAAATTAAACACTTTTAATATCACTAAGCGAAACTAATACAAATAACGTTATACATGGCTTTTTACAGTGTTAACATACAATTAAAACGAGCTATACTTTTTTTTTCTGTCTCGTTTTTTTCATTTCTGTAATAAGTAACCATGGTGTGTCAATTAAATCTCTCGTAAAGGTTTTATA
>JAAEAF010006313.1:0-47584 GCA_011037195.1 Triatoma infestans | reverse complement strand
CAACTAACTTGATGATAGGTTTGTATGATAGGACTGGTCAAATATAACAACTAAATACAACTAACTTGATGATAGGTTTGTATGATAGGACTGGTCAAATATAACAACTAAATACAACTAACTTGATGATAGGTTTGTATGATAGGACTGGTAAAATAAAACAACTAACTTGATGATGGGTTTGTATGATAGGACTGGTCAAATATAACAACTAAATACAACTAACTTGATGATGGGTTTGTATGATAGGACTGGTAAAATATAACAACTAAATACAACTAACTTGATGATAGGTTTGTATGATAGGACTGGTAAAATAAAACAACTAACTTGATGATGGGTTTGTATGATAGGACTGGTCAAATATAACAACTAAATACAACTAACTTGATGATAGGTTTGTATGATAGGGACTGGAAAATATAACACCTACATACAAACTAAATGTGATGCTAGGTTGTATGCTAGGACTGGTAAAATCTACAATAAATACAACTAACTTGATGATAGGGTTGCTATGATAGGACTGGTAAATAAACAACTAAATACAACTAAATTGATGATAGGTTTGTATGATAGGACTGGTAAAATATAACAACTAAATACAACTAAATTGATGATAGGTTTGTATGATAGGACTGGTAAAATATAACAACTAAATACAACTAAATTGATGATAGGTTTGTATGATAGGACTGGTCAAATATAACTACTAAATACAACTAACTTGATGATAGGTTTGTATGATAGGACTGGTAAAATATAACAACTAAATACAACTAACTTGATGATAGGTTTGTATGATAGGACTGGTAAAATATAACAACTAAATACAACTAACTTGATGATAGGTTTGTATGATAGGACTGGTCAAATACAACAACTAAATACAACTAACTTGATGATAGGTTTGTATGATAGGACTGGTAAAATATAACAACTAAATACAACTAACTTGATGATAGGTTTGTATGATAGGACTGGTCAAATATAACAACTAAATACAACTAAATTGATGATAGGTTTGTATGATAGGACTGGTAAAATATAACAAAAATATAACAACTAAATACAACTAACTTGATGATAGGTTTGTATGATAGGACTGGTAAAATATAACAACTAAATACAACTAACTTGATGATAGGTTTGTATGATAGGACTGGTAAAATATAACAACTAAATACCACTAAATTGATGATAGGTTTGTATGATAGGACTGGTAAAATAAAACAACTAAATACAACTAAATTGATGATAGGTTTGTATGATAGGACTGGTAAAATATAACAACTAAATACAACTAAATTGATGATAGGTTTGTATGATAGGACTGGTAAAATATAACAACTAAATACAACTAAATTGATGATAGGTTTGTATGATAGGACTGGTCAAATATAACTACTAAATACAACTAACTTGATGATAGGTTTGTATGATAGGACTGGTAAAATATAACAACTAAATACAACTAAATTGATGATAGGTTTGTATGATAGGACTGGTAAAATAAAACAACTAAATACAACTAAATTGATGATAGGTTTGTATGATAGGACTGGTAAAATAAAACAACTAAATACAACTAAATTGATGATAGGTTTGTATGATAGGACTGGTAAAATATAAGAACTAAATACAACTAAATTGATGATAGGTTTGTATGATAGGACTTGTAAAATATAACAACTAAATACAACTAAATTGATGATAGGTTTGTATGATAGGACTGGTAAAATATAACAACTAAATACAACTAAATTGATGATAGGTTTGTATGATAGGACTGGTCAAATAAAACAGCTAAATACAACTAAATTGATGATAGGTCGTATGATAGGACTGGTAGATGCAAAAAACTTTTCAGGAAATACCCAATTCTGGACAACCCTATTTTCTGTGATTGCAAAAAAATGCAATTTGGTCAATTCAGATTACTTCCTCATTCCATTCTAATTTTTCAAACAGAATTCTTCTCAGAAAGAAGCTGTACTGTAGAAAAATACTAGTGAACAGTGTTCAAAATTTCCTCAATTAGTTTGTGCTTTGATTATTGTAGACGCAGAAAAGAATGGAAGCAGATATTTAAGAAAGACAGTAAACTGTAATTGGTGTCTTGTACTAATTTATATGGAGAAGGTTTGTCGCGTGTAACTGACTGCAATGGGCTCGTGTATTGTGGAGAACAAAGATGGTAGCTGTAGTGGTGTGAGTGTGCGCGAGAAAGGGTGAGATGAGGACAGATTGCAATATTCAGCAGGCAGTGGCCCCATAGTTCTAGAGAACGCCAGTAGAGCTGCAGGAAATGCAATTATACAGGGCCCAGTGAGTTAAGGATGTATAAATAGAACAGTTTGATGGCCAGTACCAGTTAGTACTGTGTGCTGTAGTTAACAGCACTGCACTCACATACACTGACACACTGACAAGACACTGGTTGTAAAGGTCAACACTGTAATTATACTGATAAGTGTGCGCGCGCCACACACAATAAACTGCAATTCGATAAGCAAATCGATCTTACTATTCACTGCTAATTAAATTGTATATTACTGAACCAATAATTTATCGATTGTATTCTTTATAAGATATATTCCATTTACAGAAAGTCGTGTGATTGGTGATACAATCACATTGACAATAACTGGCAAAGTTTCTTCATACTTGCAATTTTACCGTACATTTATTTGGTTAGTTGTTTTTAAGATATATACAGGTGGTAAATGGGGTAAATGTTGATACTCAGCACATAAACAGGTATTCTTAGTCCAGCAATGTCAGCGGTCTCTTATCAGTTCCTAACAACGTCTGAAACCTAACGTCACACGCATGTCCCCAAAAAATCTTGGTAAAAATTAATATTTCTGAATAAACAAACAAACAAAATCTGCTGTGAAATACTCACACGACTTTCTCTTACTCCAATTAATACAATTAAATTCACAATTTTTTTTTTTTAATTGCTCCGTTGAGGTAGCACGCATTAAGAGTTTTAATAGATTATTTAGAGGTAAACAAATATATTTCTGACGATACAGAGTCACGTTCAATCCGCTGATGCAAAACTAAAAGTGATATTCACGAAATACGTGAGAGATCGTGTGATTAGAAAATTTAGCCAACATATTTGACCAGTAAAGTGATACGCAAATGAATGATGTTATGACATCATCGCTATGTATACAGTGAATAAATGGAAGTGGCAGGCAATGGTAATGTTAATTAGAATATAATGACCAGGTGTTTGGTTAAGTTACATGGAGTTAGTTAGTTGTAAGGACATTAGGGAGCAGATCCCACGGGAACTGGACACTATGGACACCGGCAACACGCACACACTGCTGCTGCTTGTTGCATGCTAATGTTATTTTACACGTTATAAATTAGCTAGAACAAGTTTGACAGACCGCAAGAGACATTAGTTTCTTTTTTCTTAACCAATTCAGCTCCAACGTTTTTTCTTCCAAATTCTGGTATCATCAACTACACATATAAAGGAGCTGCTACAAGTTTTATGTGACGATGGATGGAAATTTGAAACTGGTCAGTAACATCACAAATGTGCATGCTAGCATGGTTAAAAACCAAAATATTTTCTTAATTGAATATATTTATTACATAAACCTTATATATACAGGGCAATTTGCTTAAAATAAGGCTGAAAATAGAAACTGAAGAAACAATACCCATGAATAAATTAAAAATATTCAGAAATTCAGACCGAGTGATCAAAAATCTTTAAAATAATCTTAATTTTAATAAAATACCATAATTTTATAAATAGCAGGGAAATCTATATAATCTTACTTGTGGGAGAACAGGCCCTCCGCTGCCGGCTGGCAGGGTCGTATTAAAATATATAACATGACGGTAAGGTCGGTGCTCTGTACAGGAGAGTGCGGGGAGGGGGTTCTATGACCTCGCCCAACATATCAAGACTTAAATTTAGTAAAAAAACTTGAACCACGCCGGGGACATTCAACTGACTGATTGCTATAATAACATTTGTGCCCAAATCGACAAATCGATTTTTATATTATATAAGATTGCAAACAGATAATAGTGACAAGTTGACTGACCTCCTCCTACGCACCCTCTGCTCCCGCCCCAAATTCAGTAAAAGCCCACAGCCATCTTGTGTTTAATTTAATTGGTTTCAGCTGATTTGTATTCTTTTCAAACAATTTAGCTACTATTACTCTCTCACTCTTACGGCAATTAATAGTAGGTCCTATTATCGTGGCCAATTTGCACAACTAAATTTTCACCAAAAACGCAAGTTTCGAAGGTCACCGAATACGAAATCTGTGCGAACTTTCTCTTATTCAAATCTCACAGTTCTAAATGGAAAATTGTCTTTAAAACAGGAATCTTTATTAAACTGTGAAATATAACCAACTCCCACCAGTTGGAGGAACCTATATATATCAAAACATTGCATTATTGTGGAGAGAAGGCTAATAATGTGCTCAGCTCTTTTCCGCTATCAACTTTAAAAAAAAGCGGCCAATGAGAAAGCTGTGGTGAACTAAGTGAAAGCAACATGAGTGTTTTCACACAAGATTTTTTTTGTGTGTGTTTCATAACGTTATTTTAATTGATCAGGCTTTTGCAAGAAATCACGGACGAGAACAGGATCAGTATGAGATGAAACGAGCACCGTCATATTGGGATGTATGGGAGGAAATGTCAAGAGTATGAATTGTTTACAACAGAGGGGTCTCAGAATGCTGCCTTTTCTGTCACCCCGGCTAAAATGGAATAAACTGAGAAAGTAGATGAAATCTTGGGTGATTTGGTGGAAACGTTTACTTAAAATAGGAATGTCTAGGATAAGCTCCGAAGAAATGACTAAATAAAATGCCTTCAGCTGTAGCGTCTATAATGCGAGGTGCCAGCTGGTCTGTGGAGTGTCCACTCTGAAATCCAATCAGCTAATGAAGGATAATTTCCAGAGCTTCTACGATCAATAGGAGATCTGAAGGAATATTCCTTCTAGCATCTTCCCTAAACTCCTTCCTTTAATTTAATAAAGTGTTGTGATCGGCGGCGATCAAGTGGCAACTTCTAAAATAAATTGTTTTGTTCCCCCCCCCCTCTTTAAGAGGGATTTTACTTAGGTTATTTTTCTTTTCTAAGGAAAAGTTTGTGAAGAAAATATGTCACATAGTATGAAGGCAGAATGCCAAATTAGTTATAGGAAGTTTTGTTACTGCTTCGGACAGTTCCACTTTAATCATTCAATGATTTTATGTTTTAATCCAGAAGGCCTTGCTAGATTAGAACTGGACAATTAACATATGTTTAAAACAGATACCAAAGAGAGATTATTTCAATAAAACCCCTGAGAGCGTAGCCAGCCAATCGTACTATTTCAAGGCTTTAAACCATTATCATCACATACCGACAGACAAACACTTCATCATTTCGCCAGTTGTTATTTCGCATTCTCTCATGCCGTACTAAAATGTCAAAATCTGTTGTTGAAAACACTCACACGACTTCCCTTATTTCCAATTAATACAATTATTATAAAACTGACACTTATTTTTCAAAATTTGGAATTAGTTGCCCTAGCAAAAGTATAGATATGGTAGGATACAATCGAGGTGGAGGTATTGGATGGCCCAGATGACAGCCAGGTGTTACATGAGTTTACACTGTAATCCAATAGATAGTGCTGAAACATTGAACAAACTCGAAATTTGTCATTTGAAATATAACGGCAGATTCCGCAAAAAACTCTTCAAAACCAATTTTTACGGAAATATGTTACATTAGTTGACGTATTTTGCGTGAAATGTCGTTCGTGTAAGATGCAGCGGTAGTACTTAAACCGGATACCACCATGTTTGAAGTTCTTGCGACTTTTCATTTTTGAGATATTTTGTTTACACAGAAACCCGCCATACCGGACGTTCACTAAGAACATTGTTTTCATAGTCAAGGGACCTCAAAACATGTATTTCCGGTGAAAACTCAATTTCGAAAATTTGACACGATCGCAACACTTCCTTACTGGAGTCAGAGAAAGATTGGAGCGCTCTGGTGATAAACAAAAGAACCATTTATATGGCGAGAAGTTTTTATAATGCTGTTACTTACGTAGAATTCCATCTTTAGACAAAGTATTGCAGCAAGTATTTTGCGTAATAAGGCAATACCCACGCAACACGAGCGCACAGCCAATGGGATAACTGTTACGTATTGTTGTACACAGTATAATTACTGACAGACCTTATAAATAACAACTCGCCAATGACCTTCAACATTAATTGCATTTTGATTAGATGGCCTAACTAAAATAAAAACACAACTTTTTTTTTTTGTAGGAGTAAAGCTAAATTGAAAATGAAACACACTCTGTTGTACAATTAACAAACCCAGGGTTGATCAAATTTGAATCAGATGACCTGAGCCACAGACAAGGAAACTTCCTGCCGGGATTAGTTCCCTGTGGTTTCCTATTCATCTCTACTACAGTTAGGAAATCAGATTTACCAACCTGTCTCTGCTGGCCGATTTTCCACAACACTGATTTTCTCCAATAGTCCGTATCCTTCACATTAGATTTCCCTTCCTTCATCTTGTTATCCTTAATTTTCCGGTCTCAGTAAATTCGCTTGTGGTGGAGATGATGATGATGAGAGGGAATTCAGTTAATATGTGGACAAGAAGAGGTGCAGACTTGATCTAGTTTTGTACGCTTTCTCGAAGATCTTCATTTGTTAATGGTAACAGAGAATTGAATGCAGTTTAACATTTGTCAATACAACTTCCAACGTATATTATACTGGGCTTTAGAAAAATGTGAATGTAAGATCAAAAGACTAGCAAACATCGTTTTCTCTCAGTTTGCTGACTGCTGTTGGGAAATATTACAAACTTGTCAAATTTTCAAAACTGAGTTTTCACAGCAAATACATGTTTTGAGGTCCCAGGAAAAGTGTTTTATTGGGTTGTGTGCATGGTAAGCATAATTCGCAAACGGTAAATCGGAGCAAGTTCAAACTTGATATTTCATTTTGTCATGTGGAGATTAGACAATAAATCTTGGTCAAAAGGAGGTGTAACCGAAAGGACCACTTCACTCACGGATTTTTTCCAATTTTCTTGAAAATTGTTTTAGGAATTTCATTATACATCGTATTCCAACAGCAAGTAAAAGATCTGCAATTTTCCTGGAAAACGGGTGCAGTGGGTTAGCCTTATCTTCTTACCAACTGCCACTTCAATATTCTTCAAGGCAACTAAACATTTTTTTAATCAAATCTCCAAATTTAAAGAAAATCAGTCACTGAAAACTCTTGAAAAATGCAACAGTAAAAGCGTATGAGTGTTTCACCCCAGATTGTATTTTAGGTAGTGTTGGGATCATCCCAAATTTCCGAACTTACTTTCTTATGGGAACTATATATTTTGAGGTTACGTTTAAATATTCCCATTGCTTCAGAATTAATTCAAGTTGCGCAGCAGGGGGAAACTGGATAAACAAGAAAAGGTAAGTAAACGAACGACTAGTATGAAGAAGACATCCCGGTGAGGAAATTACAGTAATCACCAGAATACCGAACATGACTAGGTGGAGGTGGTGCACTCTATTGTGAATAATTGAGTCATGATTCATGAAACAAAGCCCTGTTCAACACTACACTTCTGCGCAAATAACTTCCCTTGGTGATTCTTCTTATTTATGTAATTAATATTTTTTTTTTGACGCGTTAACATCTAAAGTTCATTATCGCACGGAGCTTTCTTCTTTCGTTACAGACAACACTGCTTATTTTTGAAGAGGCTACAAGGGCAGAATCTAAAGATACTGTTGGATTCGAATTTGGGGCCTCTACATTCCAAGTCAGTTCGCTTCCAGTAGGTTGACAAAATATGAGCAAATTTAAGTTTGCAGCTGCCTCCTCCTAGATAGTGTTCCAGTTATATCCCCTCTGGGAGTCCTCCTATCCAAAAATTACATGGAACATAAATTATAGTACATTTTTTCTCTATAATTTTGGTCATATATATTTCTATCGCAGGGTTGATATTAACAAAGATTAGAGCAAAAAGTATGTTTGTAGCTAATAGAACAAAAATATTCAACAAGCGAATGGCTTTATATACATGCTGATGGATCAGCTGACGCCAGTAAAAGACGAGCCAGAGCCGGTATTCTCTCAAGAGCATCCATCTTCCAAACTGCTGTGACAATTATGATGGGGAAATGTACGCTGTCCATGTTGCTCTAGACTTTATGTGTACTAGGCCTAAGGGGAGAGTAGTGTTTTTTTTTTTTGTAAGGCACACTGGATGGACGGTCCCTGGGCTCTCGCGCATACCCGACCGTATAGAAGCCCCTAACCTAAATGATGCCCCCAACGCAGAGCGTGGCGCCCTAAAACAATGGAAATGAACTTTTTTCCTAAAGTATAGGTCCCGCCAGCACTCGATATTCCTGGGGGAGGGGCAAAGAACCTAACCTAACCCTATCCAGAGTAGTGTTGCTGATCGACTCCCAGTCAGTTATACGCTTACGTCACCCGGAAACCAGCGAAGGTTGGCTAGAAGATGCGAGTAAAAAAAGCATTAGCCGCTTGACCAAAGCGGGTAAACGCAATGGGATTTTATTACTGAAAGCGGCCCAGTGCGGAATTTATGGGAACGAGCAAGCTGATCGTTTCGCTAAGGAGGGATCAGAAAAAGAACAACCTGATCTACCCGTCCCACTAAGAAATTTAAAGGCTGTGTCGCCGTCATTAAGGGGTATACGGCACAATAAGTACATAGAAAAAGGAGCTGAACGAAAGTGGGACGAATCGGTGGAAGCAAGCGGCAGGAGTCCCGCCACTTCCGAACAGCGTTCGGTTGCTGTTGCTGCTTCCGTATGTTGACGGGTCACGATCTGCTGCCGTTAGGGGGCACTTCCACTTCCACCGTATAGGGATTGTTGTCCCTTTCTATGGCGGGAAAGACATGACAGGGCTCTCAGGGCTCTTTGTTAAATCTACTTTCGTGGGTAATACATATCTATAATGGGGTGCCAGAAAAAGAATGGCCGAAAAGGAAGGGCGAAACTAATGGCGTTGTAAAATATATATATAGCTAATGTCAGACTAAACTCTTTACCAGCTATATCTCCCTTGGGAGTCCTCCTATCCAAAAATTACACAGAACATAAATTATAATAATTTAAATTATCTATAATTTTAGTCATATAAATTTTCCTCATTGGACTGATATTAACAAAGATATGATAGAAAAAATAGAAAAATTGTATTTTCTGTTAATAGAACTTCTTGAAACATTGAATTGTACTAATATATATTAATTCTAATTAACATTAATGGTAACAGTGAGCGTACAACGTCAGCCTTCCCCTAGCAAACCATTTACATTAACTTTTTTCAGTAAAATATTTGAAATAAAAGCGATAAAACTACTTTTTTTTGTTGTTGAGGGTTCTGTACCGCGACCATTTATGTTGATCTATGTACCCCCCTCTGGTGGCATAGATAAGCTAGGTCATCTATAGCACCCTCTCCAGGTTGAGCTCCCTGAGGAATCCCAAGATCCTGGAAGGTTCTAGGGTGGGTATTTCCTCCTCCCCTATCTGGTAACAACCCAGACTACTGAATCTTCTTTGAATGACGGCATCACAGTCCGTGAGGAGATGTATCGGAGTTTCCTCCGTTTCTCCACAGAATCTGCATGCGCCGTCACCTTCTAGGCCAAGCTTCCTCAGGTGCGCCCTGAGTCTGCAATGCCCCGTAAGGAATCCCATAAGAATACGGATCCTATTCTTACTCAGACTGATGAAGGCTTTCGACCTTTTCTGGTTATAGCCACCCAGACAGACCTTGACCTGCCTCAGTCCCGGGATGGTGTTCCAGAGACGAGCTCTTTCCGCCACCTCCTCGTTCTTGATTTCTTCTAGAAATACTTGGTCGCTGACTCCACAAAAGGGCTCTGGCCCAATAAGAGGAGATACCGCGCCTTCTTTTGCCAGGGTGTCGGCTACCTCATTACCCTCCACGCCGACATGTCCCGGCACCCAATGTAGGGTAACCTTATTACTTCTGCCTAGGTCATTGAGCTTGCCTAAGCATTCCCATACCATTTTAGAACTGATTACATAAGAGCTCAGTGCTTTAATGGCCGCCTGACTATCGGATAGGATAACTATCTCCTGATTCCTATATCCTCGATCAAGATTCAACTGAACGCACCTTCCAATAGCGTAAATTTCCGCCTGGAAGATGCTAGGAAACCTACCCATGGGTTCTGAGTGTTTGGTTCTAGGCCCAAATACACCTGTCCCGGTTCCTTCGAGGGTCTTAGACCCATCTGTATACCACTTAGTGGCATGCTTGCTAATACTATCCATGGCGGATCCTTCGCTCCACTCCCATAAAACTACCTTAGTGTAGTCTGTGTTTAAAGAGAAAATCTGGAAATAATGAAAACGTTAGGAAAAATTCAGGAAAATGAATAAAGTTGAAGAATTCTGACTACAACCTTCTGTATCACATCTCGTCCTATAATACTCAACGGAATATCAAGCTTGAATTCACTAAGACTTTCCGTTTTTTTTTTTAGCGGTGCTGTTCATATACCTGGGGTGAACCACTCACACGACTTTCTCTTACTGTAATTCACATAGTTATCATTGACTATGATAACTATGTAAATCACAACACTGAAGTTATGACATTAGTGTGCGCCAAGTGTATGTGTGTCTTCAAACATATAATTCTTATTGTTTAAATGTTAAGTTGCCTTCAATTTACATGAATCGAAGCACTAAACTGTAAATAAACGACTTTTTGGTGAAACGCATAACCTTCCCCCTCCAACTCAAAACTTCACTTAAATGAATTTTCTCAGATAAAAGTGTTAGGTCTCTGTATGTATAGTTAATATACCAAGTTTAAAGAAAATCGTTGCAGCCATTTTCAAGAAAAAACCCATTTAGTAAAGTTGTACTCACATCCGGTTGACCAATTTTGACCGCCAACCTTGTTGTTCTAGATGCGTTAGTGGAACTTAAAACGAAATATTAAGTTTAAACTTTCTGCGATTTTCTGTTTTTGAGTTATGCTGGACCCCCAACCCCAACCCCCTACACATACCAATTTCTAAAAACCACTTTTTTGGGGACTTTGGTGACCTCAAAACGTATATTTCGGGTGATAACTCAATTATGTTTAATTTCACATCTTGACTCTCAAGGGCAATGTTTATGTCCCGTACAAAATTTAAAATAAAAAATATTACCAGAGACATTTTCCGTGGTAGCCTGCTTCATTTTGTGTGCAGGCTACAAAATGAAGCAGGCTACCACGGAAAATGTCTCTGATGTTTTCCAGCTCTGCGGAACCAACCACCACAACAACAAAAATTACATTCAAAACTCAATTATTGAGAGACCGTGAGAAAGGGAAAGACGTGCGCAGTTTGTACTCACTGCTTCAATATGGAAGTAAATCATAAAACAGTGAGACAGACGCTAGTTAATAATTTCTGTGGGGAAATTTCTTATAAATATATTCCCCTGTTATGACATCAGTGTGCGCCAAGTGTATGTGTGTGAGTTGTGCGAAAGAGGCGCGCTATGTACGCAAAATGAATATCAAACAGCTAACTGTATTGCCAATGCCACCTCAATACATATTTGTATATCTCTCACATACGTATCCAATAAATACGTAATAGAATCAAGTTTATATTTATTTATTTAAATCTAATTTAAAAAATATTTCCCATTCTTATTAATGGAAAATAAATTTAAAAAAATCTCGTGTGAAAAATTCACCGACATAAAATTATTTCCTGGAAGTTGTGATTTTTATTCAAACTTAAATTCTCCAAAGTGGCGGTGCATGTTAATTCTGAGACAAAGCTGGTAATAACAGCATTTGTAGCATTCTAGTCTAGAAGACTGCGCTACATCAAACCCACAATAATACCTAAAATCTAACTCGGTAGAACAAATTTCTTCCCAAAAACTACTTTCAAAGTCCAGATTGATAGTCAGCATGCCGAGTTTAAAGAAAATCGTTGCGGCTGGTTTTAAGAAAATTATAATAAAAAAAAATTCAGAAAAACTTTTCTACAAAATAGTATTTCCAGTTTACCGATTTTCTTCAAATTTGGAATTCTAGCAAAAAGCCGAATAAAGGTTTTATAAGCTAACTGTGGATTGCTGAAGAATGTCGTAAAGAACTGGATTCCCTGGCGAACCGTGATAGCCAGGCTGGATGCCCCGGGCACAAGGGCCGACAGATTGGCAAAACAGAGCACCTTACGACCGCCCATTTGGACGTGAGCCTGATTGAGGTATCTCCTACAAAACCGCCTGTGAGGCCATTGAGAAATGGATTGCATGAAAACACATATTTTACTGGAAGAATATTGCCGGGCTGAGGAACTGCAAAATTTTCTTAGAGAGCCCTTCAATGAATTGCACAACCTGTCTCCTTGGCAAAATAATGCAGAGCTAAGGCGAATCACTGCCCTAGTTACAGGGCATTGCGTTTTACGAAAACATCTACATAGTATGAGTCTCACTGTAGAGCGACCTCTGTAGGAAATGTGGCCAGAAGAACGAAGCACCATTTCATCTTCTTGGAGAATTTGAGCAGTATCGTCGCAAACGATTCCAAAAATATGGCGCCTGTAATTTGATGCCCAAGCTTCGAGATCGGAGATTTCTCTTGCCTCAGCCCTGGCGTTTTTAATGAGACAGGGCTGATATGAGCTGCCTAACGGGTGGGGGTGGGGGGGACAATAAGCCAATCGGTGGACTAAGTGCAGAACATCCTTAGGGAGACCCCGTGTCCTAGATTAGTTTACCATAATATTATATGTATGGTACAACCACATATTGTACTAAAGATTTGGAGAAAAGCTACCAGTCAGTCAGTATTACCGGTTAAAACTCATTTCGAAAATCGGCCATGCCCACAATAGTTCCATCCTCTTGTAACAGTGAAAAAAAATCGCTGAATAACAATTACACAATTTTCTCTTAAAGCGATTCTCAATGTTGGAAAGTCCTACTGTTTCAATCATCTTCTAATCCAATTACCTATATGATTAAATTTCGGGAAAGTATTATCTTAAATTAAAGTAAAAAAAGAAGCCAATTTCCACCAAAACAGAACTGGATGAAGAGTGTTTTCTGGCAAAATAAACAAATTAAATTTTTTACATCGACTGACTATTTATTTTCAATTTTTATTCTATTCTCACTCTAAAACAACAATAAACCCAGCTGATTGTTTCATTAATTTCCTAAAACTCTCAGCATGGATAGTTACCATGATTACTATAAGTATTAACTTTTTAAATATCTCGTCAATAGCAGATTACTTTCGTAAATTAACGACGCTGAAAATCAAAATACAAAAAATCTGGTGAGAAACGATTTTCTCGTCCTCCAATTACAATATAATACAATTTCTTTAAAAAATATTCTTTAAAATTGCCACGTTGACAGTGTTTGGTTGCGCTAGCCATACAGAAGGTGGTAGATGTACCTAAGCTTGACATACCTAAGCGCTTGTGCAGAGTGCCTTCTGTCAAAACCAACAAAGCTTGTGAAGTTTAAATTTATTCTTAACTAACAGAACCTATCTAACAATCAAATTTTTCGAACGGTTTCAAATAAAAGTGATACGTTTCTATCTGAGCAACGAACATTCCAAGTTTAAAGAAAATCGTTTTAGAGAAAATTCCCAGAAATCTCAAAAACCCAGTCTGTAAAGTTACACTTCCGGTTGATGGATTTTGCCCGAAACCACCTGTCAGACGCAGTAGTAGAACCTAAACGGAATACCAAATTTCAGCTACTTGTGATTTTTCAGTTGTGAGATATTTTGTTAACACGCAAACACTTTCGGACTCCGCGAACCTCGACACCGGTGAAAAATCGATATGAGAATTACAACTTGCTCACAATACCAGGGAGAAAGAGAAAGTAAAAACTGTAAGAGAACCTTTTATTTATTGGTTTGCTATTCATTTATATATTTGAAAGTACTCAAGCAATAATTTGATAAAAATAAATGAGATAAAAGGTAGTCCTACATACCGTTAGACACCAGGCTACTGGCGCTTCAAACGGCAAGTCTTCAAAAGTCTTAAGATTTATTTAACATTAAAAAAAAAAAAAACCTAGCCTATGTAAAAATTTATTGCAGCGGAAGTTCATATCTGATATTTCGTCTCGGCATATCTTGAATCATATATGATTTGCTGCCGAGTGCTTGAAATGGTTATAAATTATACTTCACCCGTGGATACTAAATAACGAAACATCATGAAACGTTTTTTTTTCCTTTCTATATTATTATTTATTTAAACAGTAAAAGATAGTGATAGTTGAGCACTAAAGACAGATTATATACTGGCAGTGGTGGAAGAAGTATGGGTTAGTTCAAACAGCTGATCATAATAAACAAAATGTATGTAGGATGGCGGTGGCGGGAATATTTACACAGCTGTTCTAATGACGGTGTGACCTAGATAGCAGGCGGCCTGGCTTGCAGATAGCACCGCTGTTCTTTGTCCATACAGTAACTGCTCATCATAGTGTGTAATATAGCTGAGGCTGTAGCAGATAAACATTTACCTTTCAATCCCTCCCCACTATCTCTCTCTCTCTCTCTCTCTCTCACACACACACACACACACACACACACACACACACACACACCATATTAAGCTATTTTCAGATATATCAAATGTTTCATCTCTCTCCATCGCAGATGAATACTCCCCTTTCCTTTTCTCAGCAATACAAACTTGAAAAACTCATCTTCAAGTAGGTAAAACAAAACAAATATACAAATACTTTTCAAACATTAGGCTGCGCAACAACACGCCTAATAATAATTGCATGGTAAACCTACCATGGCTAAATACTAGTAACTGCACAGCCCCCTAGTTTCCAATATGAGCAAGATCGACATAGATTCGGATTTTCAACGAAATTGGATATGCTAGTTTGGTGATACATAAACGAAATATCAACTCCAAAGGGGTGGAGTGGGGTATAGTAGACCATGTCCATTGCTGCCAAGAGGAGACGACCCACAGCAGCATCACTTTCAAGTGAATTTCTCTAACAAATTCCATGGTCTGGGGAAGATTTCACAGAGAATATCTCTTCATCCAATACCCGGGTAGTTACTATTCTTTTAAGTCTTCTCTGGATGACAGAGACAAAATATCAAATTGGTGTCTTCTCTATCTCTCCATCTAGAGATGCTATTGCTTCTTCAGAGCCCCTTAAGATCTACAATGCCCCCGCGAAGAACCCTGTTATCAAACGAAGCCTGTTTTTGCACATGTCACACACCTTTTCCGGTGTATTGGAATCAATCACCAGAAATTTCGCCACACTCAATTAGCATCAACCGCACCAAGCCGCCAAGCCCACACCAACTATGCATTACACTCTCTGTGACGCCCACTACAATGTATTGGCGAATGGGTTTCAATTTCGACAGTCAATCTCTCCTCTAGAAACTGTCCCCAGCAGTATGAAGAGATTGAATAAAAACCGACCATTTGAGGGACTTGACAATCAAGTCACCCAATAAACTTTGAAGAAATCAGTTGCAAGATCAACTTTAAGGAGTTAACAAGTCTCTGAGATTAACTTGAATGTTCATCAAGCTAAATATCCTACTCACCACCCAGAAGAAAGAGTTCTAACTAGTCACATCAGTCTTCAAGGACAACCATCCTACATTCATCACGGTATCAACCAACCTTCACTCTCCGCTCGGTCACTCTACCCTCTAATACCTCTTCTCACCTTACTTAGTAAAATCGTAAAATAAATAATGGTGTTAAGGGCAAGGTGCCAGTTCTTGCGTTTCTCATTTCAACTTTTATCATCATCTCCTGCTATACCGACCACAACTACGCAGAAAAACCTGACTCATTACTAGGTGGATCCAACAGGACAGTGTTCGTTTGTCTTGTTCCTCATTTCTGGACTTTTCTAAAGATACTTGTACTTACCCCATGTGGGAAGACTAATTCGCCGTTTCTTGCCATATTATTGACCATCTCCGCCAACATATCCTGCTTCCCAAAAGATTGTAACTCTTATTATTTTTGACCAAGTACTTCAGTTTGCTGAGGTATTCCCAGACATTTTCTGATGGCAAATGAATTCAGTGCTTTAACGGGGAGGGAAGCCTAACGTCACAGTTTTCCCCTGGACTTTCTTAAAATCAATTTTGCTCGAAAAAACTTTCAAATAAAAAAAAAGTTTTAAGAAAAAAGTCAAGAAGTAAAATGGCATTTCCTGTTTACAACAATGCATAGCAAATCCACTGAAGGTACTGACGGAATATGAAGTTTGTACTGCCTGTGGTTATGTACCAACTCGCTGATTGCTGAAAACATTCGATTCGAACCCAGGGAACTGCACAACATCTACTTCCGAGAAATTATTTTTATCTAAAAATCTGTTCAAATTTCAATATTAGAGCAAAACAATATATAACTGAACATTTGAAGTAGAACGGTTACATGACGATCAAGATATCGTTTATGATCTTGCAAGCGCACGCTGGCGGGTAATTAAAAAACTAAAAATCTTTTCTCCTTGGAAATTACATAAAGCTCGCATAATAAGTATTGTTTGCTGGGAAATTAGTGTGACGTAATATATTTTCTCTGTAAGCAATAATCCTTGAACTGAAATTAATAAAGCTAAATTTATACAATTTTTATTATTGCTAATAATATCTATTGAGAGGATTGTGCCACATTATAGTGTTATTATTTTGCATAATTATCATGTAATAAACCTATGGAGGTGGTAAGTTAAGGTTACTCGGCTACTTGAAGCAAAATTGTTGTAGCGTGCAACTAAAAGTTAACTGTGTATATTAAAATACAAATTAGCCATTTTATAAAAGTATTTAATTATGCAGGACTGCTTAGGCATGGGATAATAATCGCCCGGTTCAGGGCAGTTGCTTGGATTTGCGGCAATCACGCCAACAGTTCTATGGATGATCTCCTTCCATGTGGTTTTGGACTGGGGCCATCTTTAAACCGCGAGGAGTCAAGTGCAGTTTCATGTCTTACATACATCAAAGAGCCTTCGTTTATAAATGACCAAGAGGAATTTTCCGAAATAAATTCTATCAATTCGAGGAAATGAGCTCACATTTACTGCTCCTACCCAGCTCATGGCTTTTGCTTCTTCATGACTTCATGCTTCTTTTCAAGAAATCATGGTTTCCGTATTCTAGAAATCTCAGAACATGTAGTGCCAGTGAAAACTCAATTTCGAATATTTGACAAGATTGCAACACTTCCAAAACATAAGTTGTTACCCACAAAAGTACACTTTTTTTTTGTTGATATATAATCCTCTGACAAAGCAAAAAGTTTAACCTCCATTTCCTAACATACAAAAATTAAATAAAATATTCACGAAAATAAAATAGCAAAAATGTACACAAAAGACCTAAAGATCTGTGTTTTATTAAAATGGGGACAGCGAGAGGTGGGGCAGATCCTCAGTGTACACCGCACCATGACATACAAAACGATTATTGTCGCCCGCAGTGCTACCAGTCGAAAAAAAACAACAGAGTTTTATATTTTAATTAAGTCCCCACTATTTACAATAACTGGCAACACTGTTTTTAAAGGTATTAAACAAGGAAAGAAGTCCATAATGCGCCCCCTTTCAGAAAAGCTGAGGATTTTAATTTTATCTTTTGTTTTTTTTTTTTGTGAAAAAAATTCTTCGTTTATTTAAATATTAATATTATTTTTAATTCTCTTTTAATAACGAGAGAAAGGTAACTAACTTTATTATAGAGGCAGCACTTGGTTTTTATATAAAAAGACAAAATACAATATCACCAGAGGGCACTATTTTTTTTTTTAAATAAAAATTCTTTTGTGTACTGAATATGAAATAGGTAAACTATAATGAACATAATAAACAATTAAAGTAAGGTTTATTTACTGCTACCGCAAAACGGCCTTCATAAAGGGGGTCGTGGCTTAATTAAATTGTAATACGCTTAATGTTCCCGGATCTATTTATTAAAAAAAAAATCTGGCATGAAACACTCACAAGAGTTTATCTAATTAATAAATGTAATCAAGGAATTTCTTTAAAAATGCAACGTTACAATGTTCAGTTTGGGATGGCCATAAAAATGTTGGTAGAGATTTTGCTTGTATACCTGAGTGGCTGTGTGGAGCGCTGTATGTCAAAACTAAGAAAGCTTGTGAAAATATACATTTTCACTAACTGACAGACCTACAGTACTGCTCGAAAGTCAATTTTTTCACAAAAATATTTCAAATAAAACTGATCACGTAACTATATCAATGCAGCAAGCATTCCAAAAAAAATCGTTGGAACCATTTTTGGGAAAGTCGCGAAAAAGTGGAAAAAAAAACATTAAAATTTTTGTAGCTGCCAGCTCAGGCATGCAATCACGGGTCTCACTAATACAAGATGGAAATAATATAAGTTCATTAAATGTTTGAACTTCCTGCGATTTTTCGCTTTTGCAAAAATGAAAAAACTACAAGATATTCAAGCAACAGTTAGCCAGCCAGCTGCAAACCTACATTATTAATGCACAGGTGTGTTGCTTTACGTCTTAATTCAGCATGACGGCGAGTTATCGTAGACTGCTCACCGATTTCACAGATATACCACAGGAAGTGTCGTCTTCACCTGCAGATATCCACCTGTCACATTTTACATAAATGTAAGCACAAATTTACTATATTTTACTGAACTGGCCGACTTTTAATAACGAGATAAACATGGCTAACAGACTTCCGAAAAAAATCCTAGAATACCTATTTATTATGAAAAAAAGGTTTCAAATAAAAATGTTACATTTTTATCTGTGCAAGTAGATTCCAAGTTTAAAGAAAACCGTTGTTGCTGTTCTCGAGAAAATTAAAAAACCTCAAAAACCTATTGTGTAAAGTCAGACTTGCGGTTAACAGATTTTCTTCAAATATGGAACTTAAACTAGATTGATATTATGTTGGTATAAAACCATACATTATCGTAAGAAGTAATTCTTTAGTGGAAAGCATAACGGTACTGTTCCCACAGAACCTTCCAAAAATTCATTTTACCGGCCAAATATTTCACATAAAAGCTTTAAGGATGTGTGTGTTTATAGATAGTGTACCAAGTTTAAAGGAAATGATATTGTAACGCAGCCATTGGTGCCATCTAGGAGAGAAAGCATCTACCTCAAGTCCTATTAGTGGCCGCTAGGAAGCGCTGGCGGCGCGCTGTAGCTCTTTCTAGAAGAATCCAGAACCTTCCAGACCGTTCTGCACTGCTATAAAAGGTGAACACAGCTGAAGTCGAGTGAGTTTACAGAGAATCTTATTACAAACGGGGTGTGCGTTTGTGAAAAGTGTATGAAATGTGAAATTAGAGAACTTTTGTTGGTTTTGGAACTGTGAATTAATTATTATTAAGTGTTGTATTTGTAATTTATTGTGTTAAACAATAAATTGGTGTTTTTCTTATTGAAGTTTAGAGTGTTTTATCTAAACGAACCCACTTAGAAAGTAGTTGGAGTAGCTAGTTCAGAGGGAAGAACGTTACAATATATGATTTTACTCATTAGAAGCATTGATAGAATTCCAAAATTGAAAAAAAAAATAGGATAATCCGGAAAGTGCAATTTGACAGAATAGGTTCCTGAGATTTTGCCACTTTCTCGAAAATAGCTCGCATTTACTCGAAGATTTTTTTTTTAAATTTCTTATATAGTCTACATACATAAATACCTATCACTTTCATTTGTAATGTTTTTCCGAAAAAAGATTTTAAAGGGTACATTTGGCCTTTGTCAATTTAAATTTGCAAAAGCTTTGTTGGTTTTTGACATGAAGGGCTCCATTAAAAGGCCAATTAAGTATACACATAAAACCCACATCACCATTTTTATGGCCAGCCCAACTAAACATTTTATCGTTACAATTTTAAAGAAAATTTCTCGATTAATTTTTATTAATTAGTTTATAAGAGAAAGTCGAGTGAGTGGTTCATAGCAGATGTTTTTTTTTGAATAATTTTCATTTATTTAAGTTAGATAGATAGATTCTACCGGGGGAATTGGCTATTCAGCCTACGCCACCGCGACACCCCAAGGATCTATTGTGGCACCCCCCTAGTTGGAGACCCTCCACCTATCCTGCCCTTAACCGGACTTTTATTTAAGTTAAAACATGTGTTTTAAGAACAGGTGACCAAAAAAAAAAACACACCGGATGTGTGTGGTTTTTGTATGGTTGGAATATTTAGTGTGCACTATGTACTAATGAAGAAGGTCTAATATATTGTGGTATGTTGGTAGACCTGGTGTACAAACTGTTGCTATGGCACCACTGGCTGCTGTTAATATCGCCTGCACACCTGCCATCTCTAATAATAATGATAATAATAAATTTAAATGAACCGCCATTTTATTTTTAAGCTTCAGTTAAAAATAAAATCTACTGTTTTATTATTATCACTTGTTAGTTTAGTTTGTTTTATAGAGTACTTTTGCTATATCTTGTTGCTGTTATCTGGAAATATTGAAATGTTTTCAATGTTTAAATTATCAGCGTTTCATATATATATATATATACGTGGGCAAGGTGAAAAGTGTGGAATAAGTTTTTTTTTATGAAAAAATGCATTTATTTCTCAATGTAGATCAATACAGTGTGTCCAACGTTTCTCCAATAACTGGATTCCGTCCCTGAAGTGCGATTCTGGAAGGTCTTCAAAATATTCATTTACCTCTGCTATCACTTTTTCATTAGACCCAAAACGTTTTCCAGCCACCAATTTCTTAAGGTTTGAGAATGGATGAAAGTCAGAGGGAGCTAAATCTGGCGAACAGGGAGGATGTTCAACAATTCATTCATTTCCCCATTGCCAAAGCACCTTTGTGGACGGATGCATTGTCCTGGTGAAAGAGCATGCTTCTTCTTTTGCAAACCAGGCCTTTCTCTCTATTTTTTTTATCTAGCAGGTCAAGAAGGTGTGCGTAGTATTCCCCATTAATTGTTGACCATTTGGCAGGTAGTTAATTAAAGGAATCCCTTTGGAAAACGGTACAAACATTGCTCAGAAATTCGATTCCTGATTTGTTTGTGATTAGCATTTAACAAATGCGGCACAAATCTTGCACAAAAAGCTTTATCATACTGGGTTCTTCGTGTGAAATGCGCTGTACTCTTTCTTCTGAGATGCCTACAACCTTAGCTATCTCATACACCTTTAATCGTCGATCATCTAGAACCATATTGTGTATCTTCTCGATATTTTCTTCGATAGCTGCAGTTTATGGCCGTTCTTCACGTGGATATTCTTCAATCGATGTACGACCACGTTTAAAGTCAGCTGTCATTTCTTTACCGTTGATAACGAAGGTGCAGACTCATACACTTTCACCAAGTTTGGATGAATTTCTGCCGGCGATAAACCATCCAAAACCAAGAATTTTATGACGGAACGGTATTCAAGTTTATTCATTTCGTCAAACACACAACACGCTTACTTTAAACAGCCGCATAAAACAAACTATTTGTCTGATCAAATTCAGATTTATTATTTATTTACTTTTGCAGCCAATGTGAAAGCCTAACAAAACAGTAATTTTATTTGTAGCAGTGCCATCTATGTTCTAGGCCGAGAACTTTTCACCTTGCCCTAGTATATCGTGAAAGCTATTCATAAACGTTTATTGATAATTTATGATGTACCTGATCGGTTTCAGATTTTCACCCTTCGTCAGAAGAAGGCTATCAAGTTCTCGTGTAGAGAGCACCGACTTCAAAACTTAATATTTTCTGTCATAAATTACACTTGTTGATGCATGCGGAAGGTTAGGTTACATATAAGATTTTTTTTTTTTTTTTCAAAAAATAAAACGTATTTCTTTTATATATTAAAGGTGATAAAGTAATAATATATTATTTGCAGTGCCTTCTTAATTAATAAATATTAATGTTTACATTCAGCTGTTCTAACCTTGAAACGTTCAAGGATACACTGTTACCAATCACCTGATAAATGGCGTTATATCAGCTGGTCGCTTTGTTTACTAACAATTCTATGTTCGCACATTCTGCTGTTGTATTTTATATTGCTGTTTATATAATTATTATTATTTCTTAAAATATAAAATGTATATTTAATTAGAAAATAATAATGTCTAAGAATAGTGTGTTGTCAGTAGGAATGAAACGAGTAATTTAGTGGATGACGTAGAAGGAAACCTTGCATTGTTTACAGAAGTAGCAAGATAACCTTTTTGTTTAACTATTTTCTATTACTATTTATATTAATTTCTCATACTGCTATAATACAACTATGTAAAAAATCTTATCTTTGGAAATTGATGTTGAGGCGCCCAGTTTGCCCATGGTATAATATACGTTTCAAACATTAAGGCCAAGTGATCGTTTAGTGCAAATTCCAAGTTTCAAGAAAAACTGTCAGTTAGCATTGTAACAATGGCCGTCAGAGTTTGTTTTTACACCAGAATTTTTTTTTTTTTTTTGACAGAGAGAGAGGGGTAGAGGAAAGTGGGGGGAAATAGTTGGATGGTGTTGCTGGAATTTTATCAAGAATTCAGGGGTGAGAAGTGAGAGGCAGCGCCGTTCGGCCGGTGGTTCGCACTCAGAGTGACATGCAGTGTGTGTGTGGCACTCGTTTCTCATTGCACCGGCTCATCCAGCACAAACTAACTGGCGGACATTAACCTGAATGTTCGGCCAACACTTGCGTATTACTATTCATTATTTTCATGCCTCACTGCTTAGAAATGAGGTTAATAAAAAAAAAAGTAATGGAACATAATATGGAAACTACATCGTTGCCGCATAACTTTCGAGTTATTTACCGAGAACGGTGAGGTAAAAAAAAAATTTGAAAAACTAGTGCGAATCACTCCTACGACTTTCAAGAAATATTCTTTTAAGTTGCAACGATACAATGTTTAGTTAGGCTGGTCATAAAAGTGGTGGTGAGGTATTTAATTGTATATCTAGCGGATTTTGTGCACTTTAAATTTAAACTAACTGACAGTTCCCCCTCTAAAATTAATTTCGCTCAGAAAAATGTTTCAAATAAAAGTGACAAGATGCTATCTTTGCAGAGAGCATTCCAAGTTTAAAGAAAATCGTTGGAACCGTTTTCAAAAAAATCCAAAAAACTCAAAAATATTTTCTGTAAAGTAGCACTTCCGGTTGACCGATTTTCTTCAAATTTGGCATTCTACCAATGCATCTAATGTATACTAGTATTATGTAGGTGGTAACACCATAAATTATACTGAGGTGGTACTTTAGTGGGTAAGCATAACGTGAGAGGCAGCGCCGTTCGTGATAATTAAAATCTTTCAAATAAAAGTGCTAGGTATTTATTTAAGTGTGTAGATAACAGTACAATGTTTAAAGAAAATCGCTGTAGCTATTTTCGAGAAAAACACAGAATCTGAAAAAAAAAATCGTTCAGTATAGTCGCACGTCCGGTTGATGGATTTTAGGCCGTAGTCATCGTGACCTACATACACAGATAATTTCGAAAATTTGGCACTATCACAATATACTTCGTCTTACTTGGAGAAAGATAAGAGAAAAACAAATGAGGTTAGAGCCAAGGAATAACTGAGGCAGCGAAAAAGTTAATGATAACATTGAATAATATTTGATATTTAACGTCACACATTCCTCAGAATCCCTAAAATCAATTTTCACGGGAAAGTTTCAAATAACAATGATAGGATTATCTTAGTGAAGATGGTATTCAAAATTAAAGAAAATCGCCTTTTTTTTTTCTTTTTTTTTTTGAGGAATTAGAGAAAAAGTGGTCAAGACTATGCGGAAACCTAGGGTACGGTAGTACTATCTAAACGGAATAATCAAAGTGAGGTTCCTACGATTGTGGAGATATTTTGTTCACATACGCAAACGCACTAACCCCATTCACTAAACGTACTTCTTTCTTACACAGGAGACCTGAAAACAACTGTATTTCCAATGAAAATACAGTTTCGAAGCTTTGACATGCACGCAATACTTTCTTGTACAGCAAGTAAGGGAAAGTAGAAATCAGGTGTGAAACACTCACACGACTTTCTCTCACTGCAATTTACAAAGTTGTGATTTTCTCCAAACGTGTAAGTTTTAAAATAGCTCTTCAGAGGAAAACATAACCCCGCCTCTCACAAAAATCATCTTAAATGAATTTTTCCAGAGAAATGTTAGAAATAAAAGTCGTTGTTCTTTGTATGTATAGTTAGTTAATATGCTTAGTTCAAAGAAAATCGTTGGAGCCGTTTTGGAGAAAATTGTAAAAAAATTTGACAAATAAGTTCCTGTCCAATCCCACTGTGATACACATATGGCATGGCATATCAGTATGAACATTCTGCGATTTTTCGTTTTTGAATTATGCTGTTCACATACATGCACAAAACACACACACACCATATTCTAAAAACCACTTTTTTGGATTCAGCATACCTCAAATCGAGTATATCCAGTGAAAACTCGATATCGGAAATTTGACAGGATTACAATTCTTCCCTCTAACAGAAGTTAAGAGAAATATTTGTTTGGATAATAAAGTGCTGACGCTAAGGGAGGGTGGTGGTGTTCCCAACACCACCTGCACAGAGATAATTAATCAACTGATAGAAGTAATTAAACTGATCTAATAGAACAGCGCTGTCTCTATATAAACGGAAGTAATACCGGAAATTTGACGTGTAAATGAAGGAGTAACTAATAATGTTGTTTCTGATACTACTCACACACAGACTAATATAAATCTAATCTCTCTAACATCCACACGTCTCTCTCACCTCTAATTACACTACTCAGCTCCTTATATTGATCACTTTTTCTTATATATTGATAAATTGTAATTATAACTGTATAATTAATTTTTTTCAATATATATATATATGAGTGGGAGAACATCATACGTCACACGAATTACATTAAATGAAACGGCGTTTTTGATAGAAATCTAAGTAGGTCTTATAGACTCATCCGTAATCCTTTTAAAAATCATAATTATCAAAAAAATATTTTCTTAATTAGCCAAAATTAAATAAAAAAAAATCGAGAAAATCGCGAAAACTGAAAAAATCCTGCGTTCACAATAAATTGAAAATGGACATTAAATGGAACTCTAGAACTAGCAAAAATAAGATTTTCCAGGACAGATTTTCTTCAAACTTGTAATTCTTACTAGATATTTAGGTGACTTGAAAGTTATAACAATAGCAGAATCTAAACTGAATAAAACCAACTTTTTTAAGAAAGCTATTAAACTTAACCAGTCCACCAAAACCCCCCCTTAAATAAATTTATTTGTACGGGAAAAAGTTTCAAATAAAAGTGATAAGTTTCTGTATTTCCTAGCTAGTGTAACCACAATTTAATGGAATCCATTGATATTTTTTATGGAGAAAATCGCAGAAAACTAAAAAAAAAAAAACGCTCTCCCGGTCAAATGTTTTTTCAAACCCGGAATTTCGTATTTTTTAAATGAAGGAATTATATAATAAACTAGAATAGACTTCAAAGGAAAGCCGTTTGGTGTCACTTTCCAGAACAATCACAGCAAAAAAAAAAGAAGAAAAATTTATTCAGATTTGTGGTACTTCCGGTTTCATTTTAATACCCAAACGGAATGTGAAGTTTGAACTTTCTGCGACTTTTCGTTTGCGAGGTATGCTGTACATACAGATATATGGACATACACACAGACTATTTTCTAAAAACCACTTTTTCGAACTCAGGCCATCTCACTCAAAACGTGTATTTCCGATGAAAACTTGGTATTGCGACACGACCGCAATAACTAGAGGAGTAACACTATACTAATACATGTATAATGTAAAAGAAAATCATTCGGCCGTTTTCTTGAAAATTACGGGAAAACAGATCTGGTGTTAAAAATTCTCACGCCACTTGCTCCCACTTCTCCTTGGCAAATTTTCTTTGAAGTTGCAAGTTTTAATGAACGTTTTGCTTCCCTCTAATTTCCACCAGATGGGTGAAACTGTACTTGTACTGAAAACTGTTGAGCTGGTTTACGAGATAGTTGCAGGAAAATATGGAAAGCAAACTACTGCAAGTCGCGAGTCCAGCAAAAAAAGATTTTGACCGTAATCTTCGTGTCCTATAAATGGAAAAAGTTGGACACATCAACTTATCTCTGAAGGATCTGTGTTTCAGTTTTGAAGACTGTGCAGTGTCAGTATGTGTTGTGTGTCAGTTTGAATACTCGCAGCAAACCACGATACCCCGAAGAACAGCCGGGAAGTTCTTATAGACTATCCGTTCTTATATTTTCTAATTCGATAAAAACTACCAGCGACAAATAATGTACAGTAATGACATCTTGTGCTCTAATAAATCCTCTGCAATATATTAATATACATAATTAACACAAAAACAAGATATGCATATTAGTGTGTGAGTGTGGGTAGAAGACTGTTGATGAGATATAGTCAGCCATGGTGGATCGGATCATCTAAATATATCGCCACTAATTACACCTCTGTTTATCATCTGTTCCCCCTGCTGCACACCGCACTTTCATTAACTCTATCCTGACCAATTATGTCTGCCCTTTTAAACTTGTTTTGTAGCATCGATCATCATCGATCATAACGCCTTTAAATTTAATTTTCGATACAATCTTATATTTATTTATTTTTAACTCGCGTTATCTTATTCAAATATAACAAGCACTCGTTATCTGCCTTATTGTGTCTGTTATCATATCTATGGACATGTTTCCAGATTAGTAAAATATTTGATGTCATCGAGTCTGGCTCTTGATTTTTTTTTGTAAATCTTGATGGAGGAATTTTATATTAAATTGACATTTCGGAGCGGGGTTTCATGTATTTTCTCACACGATTTTTTTTTCTTACTGCACTTAATGTAATTCACCATATAAGTCACCAGGACCTGACGGAATATTCCCTGCCTTGTTGCAGAAGGGTGGGGAAACCCTTACTCCTATACTATGCAGACTGATGAGAGCATGTTTGGCTCTAAACCATGTTCCTAAAGCATGGAGGTCTGTAAGAGTGCTATTTATACCGAAGCCTGGGCAGAGAACGCATTCCCAGGCCAAGGCATATAGACCGATCAGTCTTTCCTCATTTATGTTGAAAGTTCTGGAAAAACTGGTGGACCTGCAAATTAGGGAGGTGGTGCTGGGGAGATATCCTCTGCACCCTGCACAGCATGCCTACCAGTCAGGGAAATCCTGTGAGTCGGCCCTCCATTCTCTTGTTGGAGAATTGGAGGTGTCGGTACATGGCAGGGAAACAGCGGCAAGCGTGTTTCTGGACATTGAGGGGGCGTTCAGCAACACGACCTTCTTGCTGATCACTCAGGCGGTGTCAGGAGACCCATTGTTAGATGGATCGACAACGTGCTTAAAACACGGAGGATTGTAGCAAGCCTATGTGAAGCTTCGCTAGAGATTACGCCCACAAGGGGCTGCCCGCAGGGTGGGGTCCTTTCCCCGCTTCTGGGTGCATGATTGTGGACGAACTGTTGGAGGAGCTTAGTGGTACTGGATGTTCCGTGCTGGGCTACGTTGATGATATAATGGTATTAGCCAGAGGCAAGCACGGATCTATAGTCGGGGAGCTACTACAAGAGGCGCTTAGGCGCATAGAACGATGGTGCAGCAGGGTGGACCTTGGGGTAAATCCACAGAAAACCACTCTTGTAAAATTTACGAGGAGAAGGGACGATGTATATAAGGCATTTCCTTCTTCAGGAGGATACTGGATGTGTCAGATAGAGTTAGGTATCTGGGAGTTATCATGGATACTAGGAGTCATGGTAGGTTCAGGAAACATCTGTACAAAGTAGGACTCATTCGAGCGGAACCCTTATGCAGATTATGTCAGGAAGAGGAGGAAACGGCCTCCCACCTGTTGTTCGATTGCGTTGCAATAATCAAATTGAGGTATGAAACCTTTGGTACTTTGCGACTTGAGTAGCTCAAAATGACCTGGTGGTGAAGGCCCTCAGACTTCTTAAGGAGGGAGGGTATGTCTACTAGGAACTATCAGGGGTGGCACAATAAGCCTCAGTCTGCAGTGCCGGGGTATAGCCCACCCAAGGTTGGTAATAATAATAATGTAATTCAAAAATTGTCTTCAAACTGGGAATTTTTACTAAATGTTAGTTGGCCTCAACATAGAAATGGTAGGGGGGAGGAGGGAGGAAGTAGATGGTTGAATTATTACTATTACATTGCTACTAAAGTATAGTTCCCCCGGACTTACTAAAATATCATCTGAAAAATGTTTCAAATAGGTTTATATAGAGGATGTGCCGTTATCCATGTTCAATGAAAACTCCTTTCTCACAAGTTTCGACCATTTTTGAGAAAATCTGGAAAACCGGTCAATCGATTTTTTTGAAACTTGGAATTCTATCATAGAATGCTTTTTTATGCACCTTAATATTTTTATTTTCTCTTAATACCTAGTAAAGAGGAAGTACTGCGATCGTGTCAAATTTTAGAAATTGAATTTTTACCGGAAATACATGTTTTGAGGTCCCCTGAGTACGAATAAAATGTTTTTAGCAAATGGTCTGTATGTGAGTGTGTGTGAACAAAATACCTCAAAAATTGAAAAAAAAAAACACAGGAAGTTCAAATGTGAATCTCCTGCCTGCGTATCTCATACTGCAACTCAAGGTTTCGGGAAAAATCCATCAACCGGAAGTGCGACTTTACTGAATGTTTTTGTTCTCAGTTTTTTTGAGATTTTCTTTAAACGTCAACGATTTTCTTCAAACTTTATTCACAGGATCAGAGACATTTTCCGTGGAAGCCTGCTTCATTTTGTGGTCATCGACCGGTTTCGGGCGTTCGCCCATCTTCAGGATGCGCTTTTCAGACAGTGTGCCAACACAGACTCGTACAGAGACTTAGTTTCACACTTAGTTTCATTCACAGGTATAGTGTTATGGTGGTTGGTTCCGCAGAGCTGGAAAGCATCACAGACATTTTCCGTGATAGCCTGCTAAATTTTATGGTCATCGACCGGTTTCGGATGTTCGCCCATCATCAGGATGTTTTTGTTGAACAGTGTAATAACATAGACTTGCACAGAGCAAATAGAGTGTATCAACTGTATTTGCTCTGTGCAAGTCTACACAACAAAACATTCGATAACGGGCGAACACCCGAAACCGGGCGATAACCATACAATGAAGCGGCTATCACGAAAAATGTCTCTATACCTGTATACCTACATAAATAAGTAATAGTTTTATTTGAAACATTTTCACGGGAAAATTGATTTTTCCTGGGATTTTAGAGAAACAGTTAACGTTAAACTTCTTTCTAAGGTTACACAACAATATAATATACCTTCTACCCACATAATATTATATATAGATCTATATTATATAATATAATAGTAATATACACATTAGAAACTTGATAGAATTCCAAATTTGGAAAAACTCGAGACCAGAAGTGCAACTTTACAGAATAAATTTTCGAGTTTTTTTTTTTAAATTTCTCGAAAACGACAACAGCGACTTCTCGAAATCAAAAGATTCCATTATCCCAATTATTTTTAGATAATTGTGCGGAATACCTGGCGTTAAATTTCTTATGTTATATGCGTGGATTATATGTGGTTCAATGTTAGTGGCGCGCTCTATAGATCTAAAACTGTAATTACCTCTTTATATGCCTGAGTTGGTAGGTTGGTGGTAGTTATCCGACCCCCCCTATCACTAATTTATGTCAGTACAAATATGTAAAATCTGAAGTTTAAAAAAACATTGTCATTTTATAAAAAAAAAAATTGTGTTAACAGCAGTAACGGAGTTGTGTCAGTGTTACCAACCTGGTTTTGTTTTAGATAAAACAAATTCTCTTGGAGTAAAATTAATTTTCATATATTAAGTATTGATTATACCATTGAAAATAGTTAATTTATTTTTGTTTCAACTTTTTTCGACCAGTAAGATTGCACGACATCATCGCACGTGCATGATGCATGATATTTTATAATACTACCTACCTTGTATGGCAGCGAACCGCCTGTTTTCATTATTACATTTAATATACATATATCATGTTATGTGAACATAATGATAGCGCTCATTTTATTTTAACATTACATACATGTAATTCTCGTTACAATAATTGAATAAATAACAGCTGATTTTTAGCTCCTAATAACTTAGACTCCTAATATGCTTGATCAGCTGGGATAATTGAGAATCTCATTAAACTGTAAGTACTGGTCTTCAACTAAATTTAATTTCTCAACAGAAAGTAGAAAGAAATAAAATCTAATGTGAAACACTCACACCACTTTCTCTCACTGCTGTTAATACAATTATCTGTAAAATGACAAAGTTTCGAGAATATTAAAAAAAAAAACCGATCCTGTAAAATCGCACTTCTGGTACACCGATTTTCTTCAAATTTGGAATTCCATCAATGCTTCTAATGTATATTAATATATTAGCGGTAAAACATATATATTACTGACATGATACTTTACAGGAAAGCATAACGCTACTGTTCCCCCAGAAACCCTCCAAAAAAACAATTTTACCGGGAAAATGTTTCAAATAAAAGAGATAGGTATTTATGGGTGTAAGCTGGTATACGAAGTTTAAAGAAAATCATTGGAGCTGTTTTCGAGAAAATTACGAAAAACTAAAAAAAAAAAAAATCAGTCAAGTCGCACTTTCGATTTGGACTAGATTTGGCCCGAAATCTTCGTGTCTGATGCGGTGGTAGTGCCTAATAGAATACCAAGTTTCAGCTTCCTGCAAATATACAGACACATACACACATAGACCATTCGCTAAAAACATTTTTTTTCGTTTTCAGGAAATCGCAAAACATGTATTTCCGGTGAAAACTCAACTTCAAAAATTTAGCCCATTCGTAACTTCCTGTTACTAGGAGTAAGAGAAAGTAAATATGGGGAACAGAAATTCTGATTTATGGAATCATTTTTAATAATAATTATTCCCACCAAATTCTAGCCTAAACATTGACCATGTTGATATCATCAGAAAATTATCCCACGCGCCGTCGACGAAGCATTCCTGCGACTCTTGAAGATTTTTTTATTCCCGCAAAATGGCCCCCCACTTTCAAATTGAGAATATGGTCCCAAGCAAATCCGGGTTACAAATTTCCATGGAGGATCACAACCGTTGTATCTGTTTCCCAATATATTGATTTGAGTTCCCAAAGTAAAAAAATAATGATTTGTCGACAGAAATAGCAAGACTGTATCAGGAAATAAATGTTAATCTGCAGTGTTTACTTTATTTCTGTTACAAAACATTCCTGTTGCCCCCAGTCCCACCACCCCACTGTAATCGGGATATAAGCCACTTTATCTGGTTCGCATTGCACAATCCAATTTTAAAACAGAGTGCAAGTTATTCAAGGTGGGTACAATCAGCTGACTGATTCATTGGAATATTTGATGATATTAAATTCAGAGCCAATGCCAGCTTGACCCTTGATTATTATTTCTCCCAGCCTTATTCACAATACAATGTTGTATAAATTTTTCATATTGGTCAACTTGAATAATTTTTTTCTGCCGGATATTAAATTATGAAGGTAAATTTCCGTGATATTATTCACGACAATTTCCTCATACAACTTTGTTTTAATGCAGATTTCTCACAATCCAATTGGAGAAATTATATTGAAATTTGGAATTTTTACTATCTCTTGCAGGCTGCTGCATGTATATGAGGAAATATTGTGATCGTTACAGAGTTTCACAGGGAAATATCGTCTGAATACGAAACAATGTTTTTAACGAAATATCTTGTATATATGTGAGTGTGTGTGGGGTGGGTTGGATTGTTTTGTGTGTGTGTGTCAGAAAGAGACAGAGAGTGAGTGAGAGTGAAAGCAAAATAGCTCCAAGAAGAAAAAACGCAGGACTATGATTCTATTTGAACACCACCATACCAATTTTCGACCTAATACATTCATACATGTAAAATGTAGGTAACTAACTTACAACCATTATGGAGGAAATCACGAAAAACTGAGAAGAAAATCTGTTGTGAAACACACGAATCGTCATACGAATTTCTCTTACTCCAGTTAATACAATTATAAAATTGACATCATTCTTTAAACCTGGAATCAGGGCAAGACCTGGCAGGTAGGTACTTTACGATTACACTGTAGTCCAAAAGATAGCACCAAAACGTTGCACAAACTCGAAATTTATTATCTGACATGTAACGCCACGCATTCCGCGGAAAATTCTACAAAAGCAATTTTTACTGGAAAATATTCCAAATAAAACTAATAGCTTTATGTATCTGGTGCAGTTAGTATGCCAAATTCAAAAAAAACATCTATGCTGTAAAAAGCACTTCCGGTTAACGGATTTTTTCAAATTTAAAACTGTAGCAATAATTCAACAGTACTTCAATAACTACTCATCAGGTAGAACTATCAATTTCACTGAAGTGGTACTTTAGAGGAAGCTCAACTTTACTACTGTTCCCTCAGAATCCACGAAATAATCAATTTTTCCAAGAAAATAAACGTGATCGGTGTGTATCTGTGTAAATGGGTGCTGTGGGCAATAGCCTGCGGCACCCAGGCGGCATAGCACAGTAGATCGAAAAAGGTGGCAGTGCATTGCCCCCCCTTCAAAAAAAAAAATCTATGTAGATCTACGTAGTATACATGCGAAGTTTATAGATAGTCGTTGGCGTCGTATTCGAGAAACTCACAAAAAACTGAAAAAAGATAGTAAAATATCACTTTCGGTAGAAGGATTTTGCCCGAAACTTTCGTGTTTCTGATGCAATAGTAGTTTTGAAAAACGGAATACCCAAGTTTGAGCTTCCTGGGATTTTTCATTTCTCGTACCCATGAGACCCTTAAACCATGTATTTCCAGTGAAATACTCAATTTCGAAAATTTGTATACGTTTCAAACTTCCTCTGTAAGGGAAAAGTAAAAGAAAAACGAACACGTAAAATCAGCACCACCTCTATTTTTGTGTACTATGTTGTTTTATGTTAGTAAAAATTGCCAAGTAAGAAGATTTATCCATCAGAACGGTAATAACTACAGTGGCAGGAAGTCCGGTGAATATTTCACACCGCACTTTTACTTTCTCTCACTGTAATTTACACACATGGCAAATTTCGTTCACACTTAAAATATTGCTGAATGTTTAAAATCCGCCAGTGTTTTTATGGAAACACTCACACAACTTTCTCTTACTCCAGTTCTCAAAACTATGACAAATTTTATAGTTTGTGTACCAAATTTAATAAAATTCGTCGAAAACTGAAAAAACTGTTCAGTAAAAGCGCACTTCCTGTTTACTAATTTTCTTGAAAAACAGAATTTTGGCCATCTATTTCTTTCTAATTAATTTTGGATGATAGAATTGTATAATGAACTATGAGAGCACTTTAGAGAAAAACATAACCCCACTCCTCCCCTAAAAGTGCCCTTAAATGAATTTTTCCAGAGAAATGTTTTAAATAAAAGTTATAGATCTTTGTATGTTTAGTTTATATGCAAAAAAGTGAAAAAAATCATTTAGTAAAGTGGTAAAGTAAACGCACCCGGTTAATCCGATTTTTCAAACTCCGGAATTTCAACAACATATTTAATTGTAATTAACATATATTTAGATGACAAGAATTGTCTAATAAAACTGAAATAGCACATTAATGAAAACCTAACCCCACCCCTCCCCCATAACTGTGCCCTTAAATGAATTTTCCCAGAGAAATGTTTCAAATAAACGTTGTAGCTCTCTGTATGTGTAGTTGATACACCAAGTTTGAAGAAAATTGTCGCAAAAAAGTAAAAAATCCAACTAGTAAAGTGGTACTTCCGGTTGAGGAATTTTGACAGATGACAGATGCCATGGTGCTATCTAAACGGAATATCAAGTTTCAACTTTCTACGGTTTTTCGTTTTTGAGCTATGCTGTTCACATAAACACATACATACATACACATACATATACACACACACACACACACACGCACACACACACACACACACAAACACACATACGCACAGAGAGAGAGACACTGACACTCACACACACAGAGACTTGCTAAAAACCACTTTTTTGGACTCAGGGGACCTTAAAAGAGATATTTCCGGTGAAAACTCGATATCGAAAATTTGACACGATTACAATACTTCCTGTTACTAGGAGTGAGAGAAAGTAAAAATCGCAACAAAATTGGAAAAGCTTCTGTAAAGTCGCAGTTGACGGTCAACCGAATTTCTATAAACCTAGAATTTTGAACAACATATGTATTTAATTCTGATTAATATTGTAATAGGCGATCGTATAATAAACTGAAATAATACTAAAGGAAAACATAATAAAAAACCCGCCTTTCCGCCAAAAAACATTTCTTAAAAAAATTTTCCCGCAAAATGAATTAAAAGTTGTAGTACTTGGTATTTGAAGATAATATTACAAGTTTAAAGAAAATCGGTGGAGCCATTTTCGAGAAAAATGGCCAAAAGTGAAGAATCTATTTAGCAAAGTGTTACTTCCTGGATGACCGATTTTTTATCAAAACCTGATTGTGGTCCCATAATTTCTAAAAACTAGTTTTTCGGTTAAAAACTTCACAAAACATGTACATCCGGTGAAATTCAATTTCGAAAATTTGACACGATCCCACTATCTCCTCTTACAGCTATAAGAGAAAGTAAAATTAGTTTTTAGAAACTGGTGTGCGTGTGTTTGTATGTGTGGTCAGGATAATACAAAATGGGTTTTCTTATGGGATCTAAAAAAAGGTTTTCATCAAAATTGGTCTTCCGGAAGTGTACCACTTCATCGAATATATTTTTTTGTTTTTTTCCTGCGATTTTTTTCGAAAAGTCTCAAACAATTTTTTCTAAGCTTTGTAAATACTTTATTTCAAACTTTTCCGGGACAATTCATTTAAAGTTTTGGGGGAACAGAGTGTGGTTATGTTTTCCTCTAAAGTGCTTTTTCAGTTTATTATTAGGTCATTCTATCAACTTAAGTAATATTAGTTACAATTGAATGGTAATGCCAAAATTCCCATTGCAAAGAAAATCCGTTCGCCGGAAGTGTAACTTAATTGAACAGTTTGTTTCACTGACCTGCACAATGGCAAGTAGATCTACCACTTTTGGCTGAAACAGTTTACCATGTAAATTCATACAAAGACGTTTTGTGGGGATGGGGTGGAATTAATGCTTCTTCTAAAGTTTCATTTCAATTTTGTATACGACTATATAATACCATATCATGTATATATAATAATATTAATTCGAAATAAAAGTATTATCAAAATTCAGTAGAAAATTAGAAGAAAATTAGTAGACCGGAAGTACGACTTTAATTGAACAGTTTTCTGCGATTTTCTCCATAATGATACAACGTGCTTCATTAAACTGGGCACAATAACCGTACGTACAGACAGACCTATCACTTTTCTTTGTTCCTTTTTTCTTTCGAGAAAATTTATTTTAAAGAGGTTCTGGGGGGTGGGGGGTTGGAAGGCCTTGCTCCTTCACAAAATATTTGCATTTTGAAGTTTGCCAATTAAAACTATGCAGATTGCAGTGAGAGAAAGCGTGTGAACATTTCACACCACTTTATTTATAATATGATAATTACATTAACTATTAGTGGAAAAGCTAAATTTATAATCTTGTTTTTTTCTGTTGTTGACAACCGGATATTGTTAGCCAGTTAAATGTCGTGCGTACACATATATGTTTATATAATTATTATGTATTATGTAACTATAAGAAATAAAATGTTAACACTGAAATAAAAACAAATATAAAAATGGCATCTAATATGAATACAATAACCGAGAGAGTTATCTTCTAGTTGTTATCAGAACGGCCCTTCACCTATCAACCTTCACCTTTACACCCAGTGTCCGTCTCCTACTCCTAAGATAAACTGCTCCAATATCTTGTACTAGCATGTGTACTGATACTATGTATAAGTTTAGCTGTTATACGATATATTTCGTTGTATCGATGTTCCAAATTACAAATTTGAGGAGTCCAACAATAACGTGATCATTAAAGAAAAAAAATCTGGTGTGAAACACTCACACTACTTCCTCTTACTCTACTTTGCACAGATTTGACAAATTTTCTTATTAATAAAATGGATTTTCTTAAGGAAACCATATATTCCCCTTCCCCAACACTTCTTTAAATGAACTTTCTCTACAGAATTTCCCCCAGAAAAGGATAGGTATATTCATAGTTCCTGCAACAAATGAATTTCATTAAATTCTTCGGAATTTTTTTATGGATAAAATCGTAGAAAACTGAAACAATTTCAGTAAAAACCCACTTCCGGTAAACCGTTTCCTTTAAACTAAACATATATATATACATTTCTTTACGGCAATATATTTATTTCTAATTAATACTGTATAAATGATAGAATTGTATAATAAAATAATAGCACTTTAGAGATAAACATAACCCCTCCTCTCACCCAAAAAACCACGTTAAATGAATTTTTCCAGAGAAATAAACGTTGTAGCACTTTGTATGTGTAGTTAATGGACTTCGTTAAAAAAAAAAATCGTTAGAGCTGTTTTTGAAAAAAAATCACCAGAAAAATCCATTCTTAAGTAAACTGGTACTTCCGGTTAAGGAATTTTGACAGGTAAGTTCCTGTCAGATCCCTTGGTGATACCCAAACATGATCTCAAGTATGAACTTGATGCAATTTTTCATTTTTGAGCTATTATGTTTAAACACGTGCACACAACATTTTTTGTAAATACCACTTCTTTGAACTCAAAAGGTGTATTTCCAGTGAAAACTCGATATCGAAAATGGAAACGATTAAAATACTTCCTCTTGTTGAAAGAAACAAAATAAAAAAGAAAATTTATAATTATGAGAAATAGAATATATTTATTTCCTGGGTTGCGGTTGGCACTTGTCCCCACCACCACCACCACCACCTCAGCGTTAGGACGAACGAGTAAAATTTGAAGTTTTTAAAGAAAATTTGTCGTTTTGTACATAATTACCGTAAGTTAGGAGTCTGAGACAGTAGTGTGAGTTTTGCACAATATATTTTTTCCATATTCATGGTGGGGGGCCCTCCAAACATACAGGTGTACTTCCTGCCAATACTCAATTTCGGAAATCGATATTATATTGCAGTATTTTTCTCCCAGCAATAAGAGGAAGTGAATATCTGATCTGAAGAAACAATCGCACGATATAGTACACTTTTGTTGCTTTTAGTTCGGAAATTTTTACAATACACGTTCACCGTAATTGTGGAACCAGAAAATACACAGGAAGTGAAAGACTTAAGGCGAGAAATATCATAACGTCGTAATCTATGCAAACTTTTAAAATTAATATTCTCTGAAAAGAGCAACAATTTATACAAATATTTAGAAAGCGGTCACTTTTGTTTAAATTATTTTATTAAAAATGAAAGAGAAAGTCGTGTGAATGTTTCACGTGAGATATCACACTCGGCGCTGTATTCACACCGTGTACTGTGTGAAATCTGAAGTTGTAATGAAGTTTCAATTGTGGTTATCTTTTAACTAATCTCAGTATGATCAACTATGAAAGCCTGTAATTACGTATGCGCTTTATATCTGAGACATAAACACGCAGACAATGACATTAATGATTAAGAACAATAAAGTAATAAATAAAAAAGTTGAACGAACACAATTACACCGTTCAGTGTAACCATGACTCATCTCATCATTACTAATTAGAAATTCTTTTAAAATAGAAAAAACTAATAGCAATATGAGTCATATCTTTTGGTATAATGGCCGACGGAGCGACAGACCGACAGACAGACATGCTAATACAAACAGACATACACAAATTAATTCTTAAGACTCATAACAACAAGGCTGGCTAGCCAAAAATTGCCAGATTTATATTAATTTATTTTTATTTCTTACTTTTTCTTAACTCCTGGGGTAAGATGTACAAAAACATCTTAATGTGAATGCCCCCCGTATATATTATTGCACATGTGCGTGAACAAAAACTTGCTATTCCTTTTAGGCACTATCGCCACATTTGAAGGTTCCGGCACATCTGACGAAGGTTGCCGGCAAAATCCATCAACCGGAAGTCCAACTTTACTTACTCCAAAACGGCTCCAATGATTTTCTTTAAACTTCGTATACCCCATCTGCATACATAAATATCTATCACTTTTATTTGAAACATTTTCCCCGAAAAATTGTTTTTTTTGGGGGGGTGAGTAGTGGGGGAACAGTAGCGTTATTGCTTTCTTCTAAAATGCTACTTGAGTATAATATATGGTGTTACCACTTACTTGATATTAATATACATTAGAAGCATTGATAGAATTCCAAGCATTGAAGAAAATCGGTTAACCGGAAATGCGACTTTTTTGGTATCTGAATGTTTGTCATTTTTCGAGAATGACTATAACGACTTCCTTTAAACTGAAATGTTAACTGTATAGATATAAACGTATCACTTTTATTTGATACATTTTTTTCAAAAGAAATTGATATTAGATCGTCATTTTGCGGAATGTGTTTTGCGTTAAATTTAAAATATATAGGGGTTGGTTCTATGTTATTGGTGCGTTTTTCACTTTTCTAACTGGCTTGGATTGGTAGGTTGGTTTTGAAGTTTAAAGAAATCTGGTCATTTTATATATATATATATATATTCATGCATGTTTTGAAGTTTAAAGAAATCTGGTCATTTTATATATATATATATAAAGAGGAGTGAGAGAAAGTTATAAATGAGTGTTTCACACTAGATTTTTTTGTGAAATGTATACAGGAAGTTTAAGGAAATTCCAACAGTTTTAGTCCTCTTGCAACAGTCTTAATATAACACTTCCTTAGTTAATTGCGTTTTTATAAATACCTTTGTCACATTGATATATATTATTAAAAGACCCAGTGTCCCTTAGAAGTGCTCGCCCAGGTATTTCATGCATATTAATAATAAAACAGGTCTAATATGTGAACCTTGAGGTACACACCTTGATACAATATCTTAGTTATCCTAGTTCTGAAGCTGCATTTCAATTAGAAAGGACAGAATGTAAATATACATTTTGTAATGTCGCCACAAAGGTAAATTTCAAACCAGCTGATCATCCCTAAACACCAGCACACTCTTAATTTTGTAAGCAGTAAATTAATGTTTAAACTCTCACAGGCTACTCACATGACAAAGTATAGTACCTCTGCTGGCTGTTATTCTATTTTCTAGGGTATTATATACGCATATCACAAACCAATTTACAAGTGGCGAGGATCTCCGAAGTCCGGGAGTTCACAGGGCTTTCTGCTACTATAATTCTCACAATTTTACTTCACAAATTCTCTTAAAAGTCGGTTTGGTTATTCCCAACTCCCAAAAGAGATATATCACCCTCTAATTTACAGAAATGGTTAAGATTATGGAGAGAGGCATAACGTCTTAGCTTTACCAGTTCCTTAAAATGAACTTCCCTAAACAATGTTACAATCAGCGGTTAGTACATCAAATGTAAAGCAAATTAGCTCCAACGATTTTCAACGATTATTTAAGGTCATTGGCGGTAGAAGCTTTTACTCCAATGCTCTGCTAGCCTCCCGGCATTGTTCTCTTGTTACCGACAACATTGTAGCTCACCGGGCAGTGAGTTTGTAGCACACTTGGCAATTACAAATTACAAACTACATCTCATTAGTTAAAATGTAGTTAAAATTAATAACTACAAATGTAATTGTAATTTGCTTTTGCAGTTTTATTAATTTTTTTGTCAACTAAAGTTATTGGTATTAAAACTCGTAACTACAACTAGTAATTGAGAAAAAGTAGTTACTTGTATGTTGTTGTGATGGATGCCATAAATATATTTTATTTTAAAAATATCAAAATTATGAAGAAATTCTAACACTCGCTGGCAAAAAGGGTCCACCCTGGTAGAAGACTACCGTTACAAGAAGAGTTCATAGAACTCAGTCACCTTTGTCTTTTGCACTTCTCAAAGGAGAGGATTTGAACTACCAAGAGAGGGCATTCTTTCAAACAGTCTCAAATAGACATTCAATCAGAACACTTGTCACAGGAATAGCTCTCTTAGCATCAGTGCCAGTCATAAGTTAAAACATAAGTGTTTTGCATTTAATCTAGATAAATAATTGATTTATAAGCATATTATTGTGTCACTGAAAAAGTACTTAAATTCACTTAGAGATTAATATATTTATTTTAAAAAACTGTGGTGGTCTCTTGATTACTTTTATCTCTATCTTAGACATACACACAAGCCCTCTACAAAACCGCTCATGCTACTCGCTGCTACAAACATACAAACAACACTACATCACCAACGACATTACATAGTTATAGTCGTTAATTAGTTATAAAACTGAGAATTATAACTACTTAATTTTTTTAATATTTTTTTTTTACCATTTATTTTGCTCTACATATTTATTTCCTAGTTAATTTTTTTAATTCCAACTTTCGTACATGATATGATTCACATTTGGCACATAATTTCACGAGTTCAATTTCTTAACTTCAAAACTTACAACAACAAAAAATGGAATCTACAACCCCTAGTAGGAATTTTACATTCCAACTGTAACTACATTAGTTGTAAAACATAATATTGTAAAAACAACTAATCAATCTTTCTAGTTAATTAGCAGCAAGTCCTTAATTACTAATTGTCAGTTAAAAATTTAGTTAAATACTTTTAATTTTTATTGCATCATTCCATAATTTGAAAAATTTATTTCTACAGGTTTTATGGGGAAAATCTCTGATGTGAATTTTGAAATGTTTTTGCGACTGATTACTGACTGTCCAAGCGCTGACCACTGAAAGAATCGACTTGTATACAAACTATATTTACAGCGACCAGATTCGGCACCATTGAGATCCCAGCTATGGAGTTGATTGACAACATGAGCAGATATTGGCACACAGGAAGATGAAATGTCAGTCGTTTCCGTCCGCCAGTATTCTGGGCCCCCGTGGTTCCCCCTTTTTTAGATAATGGAAAAATCTTTTACTTCATTGAATGGAGAATATAAATAAATGGAGGGGAAAAAAAAGAAAAATTCTTCTTCTTTTAACTTTATATATAATATATTTGTTTATTATAAAGATCTGGCTAACTGAGGGGGGGGGGGAGACAAAATGAATGAAATATATTAGACAATCATCGAAATCGGGGGAAAAAATACATAAATTATGATTTCTCTTTGATCTAATGAAGGGATTCAGGAAACTTGATTATATTTCGTCGTAATAAAAACGAATAGCTGGGCCAGAGAGAGAAACAGCTGTACAATTTTAATTCTGCCAAGAGAGAGGTTGCAAAGTAAAAGGTTTATTTTGCTCTGACTGTATAGTGGGCGGCGGTGCGGCAAGATGAGATTTATCTTCTTGTATACCACCCCCACCCCCATTACGGTTGATATCCCTTCCAGTTTTATTTCCATTTTTTTTATTTTTTGTTTAAATTTTAATCCCCCCACTTTACGATGATGATGGGTCCATTTCTAGCTAGCTACTTTTTCTTTCGAATGTGTGTATATTTTATCGCTGTTCCTGTAGAGTTTTTATCATTTTCCATCAGTAGGAAGATCATTGCCTCCAGATTAAAGCGCCATCAAAATTTAACTACGTAATCTGTAGTATTTTGCAACTCGTCGTTTATTGCGTTACACATTTTGGCAATCACCTTACCCATAATGTACTTTCCAACTTCCAGTGGCATAATTCTTCAATCCTGGGATTTTTATACCGCACTGATGTCCTCAATCTTATGAAGGTTCTGGATTCCTTAAATACCGGGAAAGCTAAAATCACCAAAACTCTATTATCCTTAAAAAAAAAAAAACCTGTAAAGTGACCGGGATTTGTCTTATTGCAGTTGGTATGCCAAGTTTTAAAAAAAATCATGAGCGAGGAAATCCTGAAAAATTGAATAAACATTAAAGTCGCAATTGCGCCGAAAATTTGATACGACCCCCCCCCCCCCACAGCTGTAAGTGAAAATAAACATTGTGGTATGAAACACTCACAGGACTTTCTATTATTCCTCTAATATAATGATAAATTTTGCTCATACGTCATATGAAATGTTATTGGTGTGATGTGATGTTGTAATTTGTAATGAGCGGTAGTAGCTTGTGGCGTGAGCGGTTTTGTAAAGGGCTTGTGGGTATGTAAGTTTTAAGAGAGAGAAGTATCAGAAATAAGAAAGTAGTCACCACGGCTAACAATAAATATATTCTATTAAAATAATAACTGCAAGTTATTTGCAAAGAATGTATAAACTTATAAATATATTGTGGAACTAGCAATGACGCTAAGAGAGCGAAAAACAAGAGTTCTGCTTGAATGTCTGTTTTAGACTCTTCTTGAAGGAATGCCTTCTAATTGTTCGTTCAAATCTTCCCCTGTAAGAAGAAGGGGTAGACAATGCTAACAAGGTTCATGAACTCTAAAAGCTAATAGTGGTCTTCTACATGAATAGTCCCTTTTGCCAGCGAGTGTTACATTTTCTTCATAATTTGATAATTTCAAATTAAATATATTTTAATATTTCTGGCATCCATCACACATACCATAAATATCCAGGTAGTGGAGAGACATGTGCCCACCTACCAACCGAGGCAGGTAGTGAATGATTACATTGTAGAGAGCGCCAGTAATATTTAACAAACACATTTCAATTTTAAACGCCTCAGATTATTCGGAGTCACCAATAACAATTTTTTCAAAATAGTATTAAAAATAAAAGTGATAGGTTTATATTTTATACATATATATATATATCTTTATTTATATTATTATAAATACATATATATATATCTCTGTACACTTAGTATTCCAGTTTTATAGAAAATCGTTAAAAGTCGTTCTCGAAAACATCCCAAAAAACTCAAAAACCTACACTGTAAAATCGCATTTGCGGTTAACCGATTTTCTTCAAATTTAGAATTCTACCGGTGATTCGTGAATATTGATATTGTAGATGTGGCAACACTACATATTGTACTGAAGTGGCAATTTTTATAGGAAATCTTAACGCTACTCTTCCCCCCACAACCAGCCAAACATTCAATTTTCCCGGGAAAATGTTACAAATAAAAGAGATCAGTAAGTATGCGTGCAGATAGTATACAAATTTTATAGAAAGAAAACCACATTCAGTGAAGAGCTATTTCCGGTTTTGATAAAGTTTGCCGAAAACTATGGTGTGCGCATCGCATGGGTGGTAGTACCTAAACGGAATACCAAATTTGGAGTTTCTTACGAATTTTCGTTTGTGGCATACTTTCCCTAAGGGGACCTCAAAAAAATATATTTCTGGTGAAAACTATATTGACACGATCACAGTACTTTCTCTCACTAGCAGTAAGGAAGAGTATAAAAAAACTCGATGTTGCCGTTTTCCGAGGAATTGCGTAAAACTTAAAAAATAAGATGCCGTTACTATGTTGATTGACTAATTGTGACGGGAAGCTTTGTATTTTTTTCGCCGGAGATACCTAAATTAAAACTTACTGCGATTTTTCCGTCTCGATACAGTCTCACAAGAAAGCACAATTATCAAATGTTGCAAGGCAGAGATATTCTTGGAATGCTCAATCTGTCCTCGTACAGTAACTACCTCCTTGACTGGTTGAAAGATGACTAACAAATAATACGGCCTGCTTAAGAGAGGATTAACATCGTGGAAAATGTTGAAAGAGAGTTGAAACTTATCGCAAAGAAAACTAGCAAGGTAAATCCTATCGGCGAGTAAAGTCTTTTAACTCAGATTTCAAGCTTTATTCATGCATAAATAAGTCCAATCCAACCAAAGTACAAAAGAAACAATAATATTCAAAGTAAGTTGAGAGGAGTCTTCAGGATCAGGTAGATGGCATGATACTAAGTGGTACCAACTTAACACACAACAAACATCTGTCGATACCATATTATAGATTGTATATATACATATATATATAAATACTATTAAACAGGTGGTAATACTTACAGTCTTCAACTATCCGTTGACCCGGAGTTTATGTATAATGTGACCAGATTGGCGGTGACAGGCACCTGCAACAATATTGATATAGTTATAAACACCCTGTATTTATGTAATACATTATATATGATATAATAGACAACTTTCTCTTACTCTAATTAATACAATTTAACCAAGAAATTTTCTTTAAAATTGCTGCATTACTATGTTTAATTGGGCTGGCCATGAAAATGGTGGTGAGCACGGCACTTGTAAGGGGGCCTTTATATGGAGCGCTTTATGTCAAATCTAAGAAAGCTTTGTGAACTTAGATTTAAACTAATAAACTTCTCTGAAATCAATTTTTAATTCAGAAAAATGTTTCAAATAAAATATGATAGTTGAAATTTATAATATGTATAAAACACTTTATTATACCCTGTCAAGCTTTAAAGCTCGATAATGTATAATAAAATGTTTTATACATAATATATACCAGGACTTTTTGTCATTTAATTCCAACTGTCATATTTTGTAAATATTTTCAAGTCCAATAAACAAAACAAAGTTATAGTAGTAAAAACAGTTACGTTTCTATCCAAGCGCAAGCATTCCAAGTTTCAAGAAAATCGTTGTAGTAGTTTTCAAGAAAATTCCAAAATACTCTGAAATCTATTCTGTAAAATCGCACTTCCGATTCTTCAAGTATGGAATTCTATTAATGCCTCTAATGTGTATTAGAATTATGTAGCTGGTAAAGCCATATATTCTATTGAAGTGGCACTTTACAGAAAAGCATAACGCTACTGTTCCCCCAGAACCCCCCTCCTAAAAAAATCAATTTTCCCGGGAAAATGTTTCAAATAAAAGTGACAGGTATTTATGTGTGCGTATAGTATACGAAGTTTTTATAGAAATTCTTTGGAGCCATTTTCGAGAAAAATCACGAAAAACTGTAAAGAAAAAACATTTAGTAATGCTGCACTTCCGGCAGACGAATTTGGCCCGAAATCTTCTTGACTGATGCGTTGGTAGTGCCTAAATGGAATACCAAGTTGAGCTTCCTGCGACTTTTCGAAAACGACTAGAGCTATTTTCTTTAAACTTGGAATGCTGATTGCCCAGTGCACAGTGCTACTTGCACAGATATAAACGAACACTTTTATTTGGAACATGTTCCTATAATAAAACAAAAACTAGATTACTGTGCAGGAGTTGTGACTTTAAATTTCAAACATTATATTGTGCGGTTTGTTCACTGTTAGTGGTGCGCCCTTCCGCACAGCAAATGTAATCACTTCTCTGGTTTGGTAATTTGGTGTTTGCCCCCCCCCCCGCCAATCACTCATTAGAAACGAATAAAATATGAAATTTAAAGAAAATTGATCACTTTATATATCATTATTATTTTTAACAGGTGTAAGAGAAAGTCGTGTGAGTGTTACACCCCAGATTTTTTGTCCAAATGATTATTCAATGTCAATATTTTCAGGAAATCATTATTGAATTATAAAGATACAAAGAATATAATTGATAAATAATCGATATATCGGTATAACGTGGTGTGAAGGGGACAACGTCGTAGTGGCTGTAAGTCTGAAATGGCGGGGAACAAAGAGTTGGTTGTTAGTACATGAAGACAAAGGCGCCTCTCACAAGGTCCCTTCGACGTGTCTACTTCAGGGACACTCTCTGTATATTGTACAATAAAATATATAATATGTATATATATATATATATATATATACACACAGTATACAGTACATATATACACCTGCCAGTCTGTCGTCTGACTGCTTGGTCTGTACACTCACAATAAAAGTTATGAATTGTACAATAAACTTTTATATTTTAGTTTGCTTTCTGTACATAATACGTATCGATAAAGAGATATAACCGATATTAGAAAGAACGTTTCACTAATCGATATTAGAAGAACTGTTCAAACCAATAACTAAATAATTGATGAGCCATTTTTATTGTTGCTTTAAATTATAAAACAGATACGAAAACAGCTGATTTTTAAATTGCCACTGCTACCTAGAGCAGAGATCTGCGAAGTGGAGGGTTGAAACTAAACGGCCGTATTGTCAGTTGATTTTTATTAATATCGCGCCAGATTTTCGGAATTGAGTTTTTCACCGGAAATACATGTTTTGGAGTCTCCTGAATATGAAAAAATGTCTTTAGCGAATGGTGTGTGTGTGTGTGTTGACAGAATATCTCAGAAACGAAAAGCCGTAGGAACTTTGTATTTCGCGTAAGTTCTATCACCGCGTCCGTCAAGAAGATTTCAAGCAAACCCCATCATCAAACGGAACTGCTACTTTACAGAATGTTTTTTGTTTTCAGTTTTTGCGTAATTTTCTCGAAAACGGCTCGAGTACTATCGTATGTATACTACCTACATATTATAAGGTTCTATTACTTTGGCTCTTGAAACATTTTGCCGGGTATTCGTAAATTGATTTTTTGGAAGTTCTGCGGTAACAGTAGCGTTATATTTTTCTCTAAAGTACCACTTCAGCATAATGTATAACCCGTCTACATAATAATTACCGCAAATTAGAACATTGTTAAAATTCGAACTTTGAATAAAATCGGTTAATCAAAAGTGCGATTTTATGGAACAGGTTTTTGAGTTTGTTAGAATTTTCTCGAAAACGGTTACAACGATTTTCATTAAACTTGGACTGCTTGCTGCACAGATCAGTTTCAGTTTTATCGTATCAATTTTATTTGATACATTTTTCTGGAAAAAAAATTGATTTTTTTCCTGACTTTTTTTTTTTTTTTTTTTTTTTTTTTTTAAATTTAAGGCGGGTCAACATCTATGGTCATTGGCGCCCGGAGCCTTCTCAGTGCACTGTCGGTCTCCGGACAGGGTTCTCTCATTACAGATAACACTGTCCATCACCGGGCAGTGAGCTGTAGAGGATCCATTGAAGAAAAAATCAAAGGGTAACAAGCTGGACTCAAACCCGGGTCCTCCTCCGCGTGGGAGTCCAGTACACTAATCACTTCCCTCCTGACAGTTTAAATTTAAATTTACACAAGCATTCTTGGTGGCATAGAGCGCTCCTTAGTGGCCGCTCAGGTGTAGAAGTAAAATCCCCACAACTATGTTTACGACCAGCCTAAACTAAACATTGTAACGTTATAATTTTAAAGAACATTTCTTGATTAAATTGTATTAATTGGTATAAAGAAAGTCATGTGAGTGTTTCACAACCAGATTTTATGCAGGTTGGGATCCGCAGAGCTGGAAAGCACCAGAAATATTTTCCGTGATAGCCTCTTCATCGACCGGTTTCGGGAGATCGCCCATCATCAGGAGATGTTCTGATACAACAATGTGACAACATAGACATGCATACTGTTTATTAGGATATCCTGATAATAAGCGAACGCCCGAAACCGGTCAATGACCGCAAAATGAAGCAGGCTATCATGGAAAATATCTCTGATGATTTTTTATTTGA